>LZPO01017600.1:47157-65553 GCA_001675575.1 Neotoma lepida | reverse complement strand
CCAGGCATGGTGGTGTACACCTGTAACCCCAGTACTCAGCAAGTGGAGGCCAGGCATGGTGGTGTACACCTGTAACCCCAGCACTCAGCAAGTAGAGGCCAGGCATGGTGGTGTACACCTGTAACCCCAGCACTCAGCAAGTGGAGGCCAGGCATGGTGGTGTACACCTGTAATCCCAGCACTCAGCAAGTGGAAGCAGGAGGATCCAGACTATCTTTAGCTGCATAGCAATTTTGAGAGTGATGAGCTTGAGGTTTTGGGGGGCGGGTGCTCGAGCCAGGGTCTCACAATGTAGCCCCGACTGTCCTAGAACTCACTGTGTAGATCAGGCTGGCCTTGAACTCACAGAGATCCTCCTGCTTCTGCCTCCCAAGTTCTAGGATTAAAGGTGTGTTCCACTATTCCTGGCTGAGCTTTAGATTCTTGAGAATTGCCTTGTCTCAGAAAAGAAAGAAGGAAAAGATAGAACTGCTTTGGAAAGGTCTGACATTTTCTAACAATATGAAAAACAGTGTACCCACCTTTATATGAGACATTATTTATAGTTTGTCTAACTAGTTACTTTTCGTTGTCGTTCTTATATCCACATTGAGTTTTTTTTNAAATTTATGTTAAGTAACAAATCTTCCTGAAGCCTAGATAATCACCTGATGTAAAATAAAATTTAATTATATTCAATATCCATAGTGTCATCAGCTTGAAATTATAAAGATTTCACATAATTGTCACATAAACATAAGCTTTCAGGTACAATACCTTTCCCCAATTTCATTTTTCTTCTGTGGTCATACTACTAGTGCTTAGTAGTGTTTTAGTACCATTATGTCCTAGAGTATCAACAGTACAAACTTAAGAACATCTCAGAATATCCCCCGTGTGCAGTGTGTCAGCATATTTGTCAACCTTGTTTGTGTGTCAGTTGCTGTACACTTGTAGTGTTGACTATGGTTGTATGTCAGTTGCTGTACACTGGTAGTGTTGACTGTGGCTGTATGTCAGTTGCTGTACACTTGTAGTGTTGACTATGGTTGGTACTGCTGAAAGTAGTCTGGTGCTCTTGCTTGTCTTTTTTATTTCCAGTTTTTAATTAGTTGTCTGCTTCTGAATTATTTACCTTTTCTGGTCAAATAGAACATTTCAAAAAGAAGAGGTTGAGAGTAATTTAAAATTAGGTCATTAGTTGGAAGCATCTCTGATAAAACTATCAAACAGAATTTTTTTATTGTCTGTCAGACTTTTTCTGTGCTGTGAGTACATGCACATATTTGTACAATTTTTTGCTAAGAGGGTGTATACACAAGCCAGAAATGAGAACCCAAACAGCCACTTTCCTAATCAGAAATGGATTTACCAAAATTCAGTGTTTGCCTCGGGGCTAGGAGAGAAGTGCTACTTGTTAGTTATTAGTGGTCTCTTCGTGTTAAAAGTGGCACATTGTACACTGTGCTCTATCCACTAACCTTTTTTACATGGGAAGTGTCTTAGTTACTGTTTTATTGCTTTGAGAGACACCCATGACCAAGGCAACTCTTACAAAAAAAAAAAGAAAGCGTTGAATTGGGAACCTTCATACAGTTTCAGAGGGTTAGTCCATTATCGTGGCAGGAAGCAGACAGGCAGTAGCTGAGAGTTTCATGTCCTGAGCCACAGGCAGCAGGCACAGAGAGACACTGGGCCTGGTGTGGACTTTTTGAAGCCTCAGAGCCCACCCCAGTAAACACCTCCTCCAATAGGCCCACACCTCCTAATCCTTCCAAACAGTTCAATTAGAGACTAAGCTTACAGATATATGAGCTTATGTGGTCCCTTTTCATTGAAATCACCACAAGAAGCTTGGCAGAAATGAAAGTGTCTTTCATAAAAGTATATTGGTTTCACCATTTGCTTCCATGAAACTGTTGGGGTTTTATTTAAAAAATCATTTGTTTGGGGACTGAAGAGATGACTCAGCCGTTAAAGAGCACTAACTGCTATTGCAGAGGACTTGGGTTCCGCTCCCAGCACCCACATGGTGTCTCACAACTGTCCCTAACTCCAGTTCCAGGGGTCCAATGCTGTCTTCTGTTGTCCTTGAGCACCAGACATGATGTGTTTCACATGCATACATGCAGACAAAACACTCATACGATAAATAAATAGAAGGTGGAAAGTAGAGTAGCTCTTGAAAAGTGAACATTTTTGCTCTTACTAGAGTAGCATCTCCCAACTAAGGTTTTGGGGTGGAGCTACATCCTGAATTTGTGTACATAATAAATTTGTGTATGCATTTGCCAGAAAGAAGTTCTATAGTTGTCTACAGTTAATCAAAGAAGTATATATCCCCTGTGCAGTTTGAAGTTATTAATTGGAAGGGCTGGAGTGCTTGCAAAGCCTTGTATTCTCCAGAACTGAAAACAAACAGAAGCATCCTACAAGCTGGTGCATACCTATAATCAATCTGTGCACTTTGGAAGCGGAGGCAGGACAGTCAAGGTCATCCTGAGATACATAGCAAGTTTATAAGTACTTTATTACTGCCTTTGAAAAAGAGAGAGAAGTTATTAAGGGGGTAATTTGTAGTTGTATGATCTTGCTTCCAGACTGATAGTTAATCAGTATGACTCATTGCTTTCAATGTTCCTTTCTTTAGGGCCGTTGTTTGTAAATATTTGCACTGTTGTTTAAAAGTAAATTGTATACAACCCTGTCAGATTTATACTATGAAAGAATAGATGGAGTAAATGAAAGTTCTGAATGAGAGTGCCTCCAAAGAATTCAGTGTGTTATGCTCATGTCACTTGTCACTTCTAGCACAACAGAATTTATAGACTGAACCTGTATACACATATATAAAGGGAATTTATTAGAACGGCTTACAGACTGTGGTACAGCTAATCCAGTGATGGCTGTCTACCAACAGAAGGTCCAAGAATCCAATAGTGTTCAGTCCACAAGGCTGGATGTCTCAGCTGCTCTTTAGTATACACCAGAATCCCAAAGAAGTAGGCTCTAATACCAGTGAAGGGATAGTGCGAGTGAGAGCAAGCAGGCAAAGAGCTTCCTTCCATGTCCTTTACGTAGGCTGCCACCAGAGGGTGGTGTGGCCCAGATTAAAAAGTCTTCCCACCTCTAGAGATCCAGATTAAAAGTGAGTCTTCCCACTTCAAATGATTTAATTAAGAAAAAAAAAATCCCTCACAGGTATGCCCAGCTGCTTGAGTTTTAGTTAATTCCAAATGTTGACAACCAAGAATAGTCATCTCATCACCTTTGATTTATAGGCTGGTTATTAGTGTAGACAGTTTGCTTGAATATGATAGATGCATTTGCATTAATTTGATTGTTTACTTATTTTAAAATTACTTTGAAAATTTGAAGAACCTGTAATCCAAGCATTTAGGAAGATGAAGCAGGATAATTCTGAGTTCCAGGCCAGCCCAGGCTACATAATGAAACTCTGTCTCATAAACTGAAAGAAAAAGGTAGGAAGAAAGTTAACAGCTGTCCAGAGAGCACTCATCTTGGTTTTCCTTCTTACCCTTTAGGATACCGATGAGTTCATTTTGCCAACTGGAGCTAACAAAACCCGAGGCAGATTTGAGCTAGCTTTCTTTACCATTGGAGGATGTTGCATGACAGGTGGGTAGTATATTTTTTATGTCCTTATATCCAAGTAGTTATTGGTGCTTAATATGAAAAATAACTAGAATATTGTTTTCAACTTAAAACATGTATCACACTTTTTATTATATAAAAGAAACCAGAAACCTAAAGCTTTTTCTTTTTTTCTTTTGGCTGAATTGTTATGATTCACCACCAGGGGCTGCATTTGGGGCAGTGAACGGTCTTCGGTTAGGATTGAAGGAAACCCAGAGTATGGCCTGGTCCAAACCAAGAAATGTACAGTAAGTCTGTGAAATCTTTTGATGAACTGATGTTTGCATATGAACCTCAACTTTGTTGTTTGGTGGTTATCACCCTGTGTTAATAAAATATTTAGAGTAAAATGCTTAGAGAATTAACATTACCCCCCTTCCCTTTTTAAATATTTGGTTTGTTTGGTTTTGTCTTTCCAAACAATAAGAAACCAGATTACTGTGTCTTTTTTAGAGGAGTGAATTTTGAGTTTGTGTCTTCATTCAGCTGGACTACCCTAACCTGATTTCTTGGCTTACATGTGTTCTGTTCTCCAAACTTGTATGGTATCCTTTTTCAATTGTTTAGTAGTAATAGGGAATTATGATCGTTTGGGGGCCTGTAGCAGTAGAGTACTTGATGGGATGAAAGCCATAGCTAGATTTATTAGCTCCTTGCTTCTTTTCTGAAACTCTTAAATAAAATTTCTGGAACTTGAAGATCAGTATTGTGTGTGTTTGTACATGTGTACAGGCATCCATGTCTGTGGGGGTGGGTGCCCATGAAGGCCAGAGGTAAACCCTAAGGTGTCCCTTCTCGGGAGCTGTCTCGTTAGCCAGTGAGCCGGCTTCCCCTGCCCATTACTGAGCACTAGAAGCTCTGACTTGCGAGTGGATGGCTCTGCCAGAAGATGGCAGCAGGCATGCTGCTGGAGTTAGACCTAGGAAACCTTAAAGGCCTGCCAACGTGTCTTCTGTTCCTGTCACTGCATGAACCCCTCCCTGTATTAACAATTCAAATTCTGTAGTATGAGAAGCCAAAATAGTGTAATAAATACCTGTGAACCTAACTCTTCTACAACAGCCATCCGCCATGGCCAGTCATACCCAGTTTCTTCTCTTGTCTTGTTTTGAAACAAATCCCCAACCAATGGTACATATGAATTTAGAAGTAGGAAGTCTCTTAGAATAGATACTATACTTCAGTTTTTAAAACAATAGCAATATAATCTTTCTCATCTTCCCNTTATTGGAAAGCAGCATTTAATAATAGAGAAAAGGTAGAATTTGCAGCCAAGCACATTGTGCATAGCTTCATAATCCTAGTTTAATTACTTAGTATTTTGTGATCTTGAGTAAACTTCTCTACTTCCTGCCTTTCAGAGTTGTGGAAAGGTGATAAAAGTGAAAAGTAGGTAAAGACTCACTCAATGGAAGTGTACCAAAGCAATAATGAAAATTAATAATTTTTAAGCTTGTTACAGATTTAAAAATCCATGTACTAAACTTATGTGTTAATAAATGTATAACATAACTAATTAGAAAATATATTTCTCCGTAGTCATTACTAGCTTTCTAAATGACATTTTGAAAGCAAACATATTTTTGTTGCTATGAATCTTTGAATTCTTGGTGTTTGTGGTTGTATTTCGTCATTTCCAGTAGTAGTCAGCCATCCCAGACCCATTCCTGTGATGGTGTTACACTGCTGGGAGAGTAATGCGTGCTCTTCACCTGGTTGCTGCATCACTGTTCTGGTGGGCTGTGACTGGTGAAAGACAGACCTGTGCTTCCTTGAGAGTGTGCTAAGCATTCATTTTGACTGCTTAGTTCTAGTACGGGAGCAGACAACACTTTCTCCATGTATTCTAGTAATGAAGCTCTTCCTTTCTCCTCAAGTCAGCTTTCCTTTCCATTGATTCTACTTGATATTCTGAAAATATACTCTTTCCCAAAACAAAATCAAACCCTTGTCACAGTTAGAATGACATGGTTTTACATAGATCAATTTGTAAAATACATTTCAGGCTGTGATTCAAAGCCTTTTAATCTGTCTTGAATAATTTTATCTTTACCTAAAGGACTTTTCTTTAGTCATTGCCTAGAGTGTTGGAATTTTTTTAATCAAAACTCTCATTTATGTAAAGTAACAACCTTTTTTATTAAAATCTGGGGTGATATTAATATGTATCTTAAAGTTACACAAACATTGAGGCTTGGGTCTAGGTGTTTTAAATAACTACTATTATGGCTTATAAGATTATTAGAGAAATAATGATCCTAAATACATTTTTTTCTCATTCTTCCTTGGTAGGATTTTGAATATGGTGACTAGGCAAGGGGCACTTTGGGCTAATACTCTAGGCTCCCTGGGTAAGTATAAATCTTGTTTGATGAATCTTTTGTTTTGAGACAAGATCTCGTGAGCCTCAAACTTGTTANATACTTGAGGATAAACTTGGAATTCTGATCCTTTTGGTCCCACCTTCCAAGTTCTGAAATTACAGGTATGCTCTGGGGAATAAACCCAGGGCTCCAGGCATGCTAGGCAAACACTCCTCCGCTGCAAAGAAAGAATGTGCAGTTATCATAAGCAATTTGGTCAACCAAGATTCTGGTTATAGGCGAAACAATTAACATTTAAATCCACTCTGGTAAACATTGTAGCTATCATCTATGAAGACTTGTAAGTGCTACCTTACTTGTCTAAATAGGATGCCAAGTAAAATCCTGTTTTAACTAAAGGATGTCCAAGGCATAGGGCTGTACCTGCTAAGAAAGGTTCAGAGTCCTGCAGTGAGACNTGACAGATCTGCACAGACCTCTTGCTTTGTTTTCCTAATAGCCTGTTGAGTAGTCAGTTCATCTGTAGATTTCCAGGACCTAAATGGCAGGGCTGCAGTAAGTCTTTGTAGATAAGGAAAGCATTCTCAGTTGCAGCAAGGGTAATTTAGTGCTGCTTAGTCAGAACCCTGTGCTTTCATCACATACTGTTCATGAATAGTTTGTTCTTTTGATTGCTGGTGACTTATAATCTACTTGTGGCACATACGCCTTAATGTCTAAGGTTTTCATAATTTATAGACAAGCTTAATTTATGGTACCCTTCCTACTTGTAGTAGAATAAGTAAGAGAAAATGTAGACAAAATTGTTGAAAACATAAAAGGCCTTTACTGTAACTTAGTAAGATTCTAGCCCTGGCTATGGCATTTGGAAGTAGTACATTTTCACACCATGAAGCCAAATTCACGTTTTGTGTTCTGACAAATGGCAGCTTTGATGTTCTGCTTCTGTCTGCAGCCCTGAAACACTACCCTACACACACAAGTCATGGTCATCTGTTCTTTTGTAATTGCTCATATACCTAGGAAATTCAGCAGTCCATGCCTACATTACAACTTTCTTGTTTTTAGCACTGAAAATTCTACATTTGAGAAAACCCTACAATTCTAGGCAGGGTGGAGTAGATGGTCACGCTGTTGGTTACCGTGTTTTTCCATTGTAATGTGATGTGACTAGTCCCAATGGTGTTGCATGATCATTTTCAGTTGAATGTGTTTAACAGAAAGACTAGCTTTCATAAAAGTATAGAAGTTCCACAACAGACAAAGGGTAAGGCTGAGCAAGTATAAGGAAAGGCAAGTATAGCTAGGTTTGTTTTTTTTTTTTTTTTGAGCCAGGGTCTCTCTTTAGTTTTAGCTAGCTTGCTATGTTGACCACACTGGCCTGGAAATCAGAGATCCACCTGCCTCTGCCTTTAGAGTACTAGTATTAAAGGTGTGCACTACCCGTGTAGCTATGATACTGAAAAGCGATAAGAAAGCAGTGTAATGCATATTGTGCCTGATCGATAAGGTACATGTAAGGGTTTGGCTGAAGGTACTATAAAACTAAAGGGTTTTGTAACATGTGAAAGCCAGACCTCAAATTCTTTTATTAATATGCNAGGTTTTTGTTGATTTGGNGAGAAGATGACAGGACTTTTTACTATGTAGCCCTGGATGGACTAGAACTTGGCATGTAGACTAGGCTGGCCTCTAACTCAGAGATAACAGCTATTATAGGTAGCATAAGTAAAACTTTGAAATATTTTTCTTGGACTCCGCAGTAATACTTTCTAGAAATAGTATTTATGCTACATCTTCGCCAGCACCTTCTGTGCATAACCAGTCAGTTGTATGCTACTACTATACATGTGCCTGCTTTATGTACCAGTGAATGTAGGTCTTCCTAGCTTTTTTTGTTCTTGTTTTGTTTTGTTTGTTTTGTTTTGTTTTGTTTTGTTTTATTTTGTTTTGTTTTTTGAGGCAGGATTTCTCTGTGTAACCCTGGATGTCCTGGAACTTGCACCGTAGTCCAGATGGCCTCAAACGCAGAGATGCACCTGCCTCTGCCTCCCGAGTCCTGGGATTAAAGGCATGCGCCAGCATTGCCTAGCATCTTCCTAGCTGGGACTGTGGTATTCTGTATTATGGAAAGTCCCTTTCTGGATCAGTGCAGTGATGCAGAAGTTCTTGGAGGACAAAATGTCCTATAGAAGCAGTGCTCCAGTGATGGTTCTGGCTATGTCTTTGGGTATGCATACCTAATATGATTACCATGCTAACTTTCACCACTGATGTCTGTTTCTGCTTTAGCTTTGCTCTATAGTGCATTTGGTGTTGTCATTGAGAAAACACGGGGTGCAGAAGATGACCTCAACACAGTAGCAGCCGGAACTATGACAGGGATGTTGTATAAATGTACAGGTAGGTGGTGCCGAGCGGAGAACTGAAGTAGGCTTTTATCTGTGATACTCAGAGGTAACTATCTGTGTTTTATACTATTTACAGTGCAGCCTAGTGCTCTAATCTTACGGTTACTACGGGTTTTGTTGTTGTTTATTTAACATGAGGGTTTCTCGTTGTAGGCTGGCCTTGAACTCACCATTCTGCCTTACCTTCCTGAGTATGGAATTACAGGCATGTGCTACACTATGCCCAGTATTTGCCCTTCCCTCAGCTCCTGACAATCTCGTACTCTCTGCCTTTCCTACCTCACATAAGTCGAACGATACAGTATTTTGTGACTGGCATACTATTTCACTGAGCAGTCGCTTCATTCCATCCATGTTATGCCATGCTTCAAAATCCCCTCTTAACAGTGTAAACACAGTATTCTGTTGTGTTTATACCATCATTTTTGTATCTGTTCCTCTATCAGATGATGAAGTGTCTTGGTTGTAAGTCAGAACCTTTTTCCATAAACAAGCTGAAATTAAGGCAAGATAAGATGTCTGTCTTCACCTGCTGACGTAGGCTAAGTAAATCTTAGTCTGATTCAAAAGTCCATTGTCCTTTTTTTTTTAAAGCCATAACCATGTTGTCTCTTGGATGGAGAAATAAGGGAAATTTTAGAAAAAGGAAGGGGTAATCCTTGAGCTGGGGGAATTTCAGATGTATCTGTTAGTCATATGATACCATGAGAAAGGTGTGGGACACAAGTCTGGAAGAGCGTTTTAGGTTTGGAACATAGGAAGCCAGAGTGAGAAGTTTAAATTTAGGTTAAAAGTTATCAGAGATGTTTGAATAAAGAATTACTAAGAATTGAACTGGAGAGATGGCTTGGCAGTTGGCTGTTCTTTCAAAGACCTGGGTTTGCATTTCCGCTCCCACAAGGTGGCTCACAGCCATCTGTAACACAGCCAGTGCTAGGGGAATCCGATGTCCTCTTCTGTCCTCTGTAGGCACTGCATGCATGTCATATGTGTACTCACATGCAAGCAAAACACCAGTATATAATCAATTAAGAATTATTAAAGTCGCCAGGCGGTGGTGGCGCATGCCTTTAATCCCAGCACNTGGGAGGCAGAGACAGGCGGATCATTCTGAGTTCCAGGCCAGCCTGGGCTACCAAGTGAGTTCCAGGAAAGGCGCAAAGCTACACAGTGAAACCCTGTCTCGAAAAACCAAAAAAAAAAAAAAGCATTATTAAAGTCATACTTATGGGAGATGGCTAGAAGGTAGAAGCATAAAGTCAAAGTAGAGCTGGGTGGTGGTGGCACATGTCTTTAATCCCAACACTTGGGAGGCACAGGCAGGCAAATCTCTGATTTCCAGGCCAGCCTGGTCTACAGAGAAAGCTCTAGGATAGCCAGGGCTATACAGAGAAACCTTGTCTCAAAAAACCTAAATAAATAAATAAAAGTCAAAATAGTTAAGGAATACATCTAATGATGTTTAAGGTTTATAATATTAGCCTCAACTCAAATGACAGATGGTAAATTTCACAACTAATGAAGGCATGTGGGAGAAAAGGTACATGTTAAAGACAGTTGGATTAGGCTAGGAATATAATTTAGTTGGCAGAATACTTGCCTAGCATACGTGAAATCGTGTTGGGTTAGATTTTCAGTGCTAAACGGGATGTAGTACACATGTAATCCCAGCACTCTGGTGGTGGGGAATCAAAAGTTCAAGGTCATTTTTAGCTGTGTAGGGAATTTGAGACCGAGCTTGCCTTAAAGAGACATTGTCAAAATGCAAATCAAGTAGAAATCTAGTTTGTAACTTGGTAAAAACACATCGTATTATTAGTTGACTTTTGCTTTGCTGGCCAAAATGTCTGACAGAGTCAACTTGAAGTAGGGAGTGTTTGTTTGGATTTAATGTTCCTAAGCGGGTAAGGCCTGTAGGAGCAGAGCAGTTGATGTTATAGCTTGCCGGGAAACAGGAAGGGTGGCACACAAGCTTTGGATGAAATGGGAATACCATTGGAAGATAAGACTTAATCAAAAGTCCAGTTAATTCCTAGCCTTTACACTGGCCCATGAGACTCACTCTTCTACCTGATTTGATCCCTGGATACACTGAAGGCTCCAGGGTAGACCATTCTTTCCTATGACTTTTAGTTCTTATTTAAGGGTCTTTATTTTTGATGTTCCCTTTTCTTAGCATGCTCTTTCCAAGTAATGTTTTTTACAAATTCTCATCTGTCTGTCTTTATTTATATATGGCTTTCTTGAGACCTCCCTTAAATGCTGTAGCACATAAAAGTTCTGTGCTGCAGGATAAATTGCTGGATGCTGGATTACTTAAGCAAAAAATCTGCATATTAAAAATGGTAGTAACTATTGCCAAACTNATCTTTGAAGATTTTATGTGCCGTTATCAGTTTGAAGTATCTTCTACCCTATTTTTAAGCTTTATTATTTTTAGTTATGGGTAATTGTGTTTAGTGCCTGCATGTGAGTATGTACACATGGAAGACACCCTAGGTGTTGAAACCCCTAAAGCTAGAGTTACAGGGGGTTGTGGTTGCCTGATGTAGGTACTGGGAATCTAACTCAGTCCTCTGGAAGAACTACAAGTGTTCTTAATCACTGAGCGATGTCTCCAGGCCTACCATTGTTTTGAAATAAATGCCAACTGGTGAAAGATAGTTTTTGTTGTTGTTATTGGTTTGGTTTAGTTTTGAGACAGTGTCTCGCTCTATGAACCAGGCTGGCTTCAGACTTATGGGAAATCCCTCTAGCCGCTTCCTAAGTGACTGGACAACATAAGCCAAAAATAGTGTCTTGTGTCTCACTTTGTTTTTCCCTGGTTGGTGATAAGATTGAGCAACTTATGTTATTTATTGCCATTGTAATTTCCCTGAAGCCCTTTCTCCTTTCCTACTGGGTGTGCCTTCAATTAATTTATTGAAACATTTTCAACATTACGGCAATTAGCCTTTTACCTATTACATATGCTATGTGACATTTTATTTTATTCTAAGCTGGGCTTGTGACGCCAACTGTAATCCATTTCTGTTCAACTACTATCTCAGGATACTGAGATGGGAGGGTTACAAATTCAAGACCAATCTGGACAATTTCTTTATTGAGACCCTCTTTCAAAAAGTAAAGGTAGGATCAGGTTATTGCTCATGGGTAGAATGCTTGCCTATCATTCATCAAACTCTAGGTTCAATTTCCAGTGCCTCAGAAAAAAAAGAAAAACCTCTTTTTAATTTGATACTTTAAAATGGCAGTAATAGAAAAGGCATCAAGAGATCTTTTGGAATGTGCGGTTGAATTCTTCTGNAGGACTGACAGTTTTGACATTGGTAAAGAGAACCATTTGCTAATGGTAACACTAATAATTTTGAAATTTGACATACTGACTTTGAATATCCTTTCACTAAGTTTACTTTTATAAACTGACATTGTTATGGAAAGGTAAGGCTAACTGAAGGCATGAGGAGAGAAATCGGACTATGTCTGTTGGCTTCTTGGGCCTTCTTTCCCAAACAGATGTTACAAGCTCACTCTAAGATGCCTGCTTGTTGATGACAAAACTATAGCTGTTCTTCTGGTAGAGTGTGATCATTAGTAAATGGACTCTCTGTTACATAGAATCTAACCCCCATCCTTTAGGAAAAAAATATCATAAGCATTAGACTGGATTAAAATCATGAAATCCCCCCATCTTTTTTCAAACAGGGTCTCATGTAGCCAAGGCTGGTCCCCAACTGGCTCTGTATCTAAAGATAGACTTGAACTCCTGGTCCTCTAGCCTCAGCCACCCAGGTGCTAGGTTTATGGGCCTGTGTCACCATGCTCAGTTTGAGTTTCTCCTTCTGCTCTAGGCGCTCCATAATAGTTTACACACTACACTAAAAGTGTTTTACATTAAAAGTGTCAAATCTGCTGGGGGGGTGGTGGCACACGCCTTTAATCCCAGCACTCAGGAGGCAGAGGCAGGCGGATCTCTGTGAGTTTGAGGCCAGCCTGGGCTACAGAGCGAGTTCCAGGACAGCTAGGGTTGTCTCAAAAAACCAAAAAAAAAAAGAAAAGAAAACAAAAAAAAATGTCAAATCCTTGAATCTGGAACTTTGATGTTCTAGAAGTTTGTATTCTGCCACACAAAGTTTGACCCTGTAGTCTGTCTGTCCTCTTAGAGTTTTGCTTTAAATCCAAAATTAAGAACTGGTTTGCTTTTGTTGGAGTGACTTCAAGGTGAACTGATGTTGAGAATTTCAGTCAGCAGATATTATCAACTCTTCCCCAATTGCAGTTGCTCAGTTTCACAATTGGCAATCCTTGTCACTTGACATAGATTTTTTTTTTTTTTTTTTTTTGTCTGAAAGCAAATTTGGTACATTTTTAGGTTCAAGGTTACCAGCAAACAGGAAATAGCATGGTGCTCTACCTTGTTGGAGATGGGGACTATATGTGGGTGACTTGGAGCTTCCACCCCCCTCCCTTTTGGTCTAGAAACACCTCCTACTCACTTAAAGCTCTTTGCATCATGCACACTAACACTGGTCTTGTGTTTTGTGTGAGGGCTCCTGTTTTTAATTATTTAAAGCCTGTTGTGGTGGTTTATGCATGTGATCCCAGCACTGGAGATCCCAGGCACTGGGGAGGTGTAATGTGGGGTTATAAGCTCAGATTAGAGACATGTACTACTATACCCAATTTATGGGGTGCTGGAGATTGAACTCAAGGCTTCATACATTCTAGGCAACTACTCTACCAACTGAGCTGTATCACTAGGCCCCCTGGGAGCTCTGTTTGTGTATGTGTGTTTATAAAAAATAAAATTCCAAGTACAATCCATTTTCAATATAGAAAACTGCTCTTCTATCTCAGGAAAACGTGGAATTCTATAATTCTTTTGAAGCTTTATCCTTATGTCTGTGGAGTCTAGTATGACTTGCTATTTGAAATAGATGAACTACTAGAACCCAAAATAATGTATAATGTACAATAAATCAATCATATAAACAAAGGTACCTTTCAGAGGCATAAATATAGAACATANGTTGTTTAAAACATAAGCTGTTTAAAACAGAAATGCATTAATAGTGATTTTATCTATTGAATCTGGATATGATAGTTAACCACTTTAAAGATTACGGGGCAGGGCCACAACATGGCTCAGTGGGCAAAGGCATTTGCTGCTAAACCCAGTGACCTAAATTGAATCTCTGGGACATACAGAAGGAGAGAACCAACTCCTCCAGGTTGCCCTCTGACCTTCAGACAAGTCCTGGCACATGCATACCTGCATACACATAAGTAAATATATTTTTTAAATTAAACATTGTGATATATCTTAGTGAAAGGAGTATGTATTTATTGCAGAACATATTGCTCAGTGAATATTCCTTCTATGTGTACTAGCAGAATTTGATAGTTACTCTTTACCCAGACAATTTTGATCTAACTCTTGGGGCTTTGATTTGTGTATTTCTCTGTGTGTGTCTACACATGTGTGTACGTTCCTGAGCACTTGGAGGTCAGAAAATTGGCTTTCTCCTTCTACCATTTCAGTCCTGAGAATCGATTTCTAGTCATCAGGCTTGGAAACAAGCACCTCTACCTACTGAGACATCTTGCTGACCAACCCTTATTGTGCTTGAATAATGTTTAGTATACCCATGTTTACAACATTTATCCACAATTCCCAAAAGATAAAAGTAACCCAAGTAGCTATTAATGGGTGAATGGATACACACAATGAACTATATATTATTAAGCCTTTAAAAGGCAAGGGAATGTNAACATAGGCAATAGTGTGGATGAACTAAGAACATTGTGCTAATTAAATTAAGGGTAGACAATCACAAAAGGACAAATATTGGGTGGCTCTACTAAAGTTAGGTACATAGAATAGTCAAAACCATTGAGATAAAACAGTAAAGGGACAGGGAATGAGGAGGTACTATTTAATAGTTTCAGTTTTGCAAGGTGAAAAAATTTCAGATGTGGGTATTGTTGAAAGTAACACAATATGGGGCTAGAAAAATGGCTCAGCAGTTAAGACCACTATTGCAGAGGACCTGGCTTCAGTTCTTAGCACCTGCCTTGGGTGTTTCACAGCTTGCCTGTAATTCTAGCTCCAGGAGGACTTACATGGATACTATGCCGAGGGTNNGAATGTGCACACACACAATTTAAAATAAACTTTTTATATTAAAAAAATAGCCATACAGATAATTTATTATCATTGAGCTGTATACTACATCATGTTCCACAATTTTACTTACTTTTCACTGTTGGAGAGTGTCCCCTGTGCTTGTACATGCTAAGCATAGACTTTCCCACTGAGCAACACCCTTAGTCACTGAACCAGTTTTTGATGGGAGGGAAGTGAAGGCAAGCTCTCCTGTAGACCAGGCTAACTCCAAACTTCCTATGTAACCAAGGATGACTTTGAACTGCTAGTGTTCTTCAACTACTAGAATGCTGGAGTTACAGGGATGTACCACCATACTAGTTGTATGTGGTACTGGGTATGGGACCCATGGCTTCATTGATGATGCTAGGCAAGCACTCTGCCAGCTCAACTACACCTCAGCCTTCTTAACCAGTTTTTAAAATAAATATTTTAAACAAAACCTCGAAAAGCCAAAAAATGAATGTAAATTAATTTTGTTCCTCTAAAACAAGAACCATAGTGCTGTTGGCAGCTAAAACTGTTTTACCTTTTTAAAAATAATTACATTTTAAATGGTTGTAAATTACCTATATAATGGCCTTTGACCTTCAGAGCCTAAAATATTTACTATCTGGCTCTTTTAAAGAAAGAGTTCCTGTTCTCTGTTCTAAATTGACATTTAATGAATTAGCTCTGCTGTTAACCAATTCTGTATCCTAGAAACTAGGCACTTAAGTGTTCTGACCCTTGTTTACCCAGGGTCAGAACACTTAACCTGTCTTTTCAGAAGAATTGGGAAGTGACCAGAAGACAGGAAGCAAAAAATGAAACACAAATCTCATGTTTGTTTTACTTCATGGAGATTGAACATTGGCCTTATTTACTTTGTTGTTAGCAAGTGTATTGCTGACCAACTTCCTGTTCTTAGCTAGGCAGTTAGTTACTCAGGTTTTTTGAGGAGGGGGAGCAGAGGAGTTAGGTTTTTTGTTTTTTTTGTTTGTTTTTGTTTTTTTGTTTGTTTGTTTGTTTGAGACAGTTTCTCTGTAGCCCTGGCTGTCCTGGAACTCACTATGTGGACCAGGCTGGCCTTGAACTCACAGAGATTCACCTGCCTCTGCCTCCCAAGTGCTGGGATTAAAGGCGTTTGCCACCACCACCTGGCCAGTTGCTCAGTTTTAAGAAAATCTAAATCAGGGCCTTAGTTTTTTATTGTTCTGTTTTTTTAGCAGCCAGTTGGTAAAACCCAAAATTTAGAGTTAAAAATTAGAACTTGGGGAGTTGTGTGTGCTGGTGTATGGCCTTAACTCCAGCATTTGGGAACCATAGGCTGGCAGATCTCTGGTCTACAAAGTAAGTTCCCCAATGTCTCAAAAAAGAACAAAGAAATAAAAAAAAAAAAATAGAACTTGGCTGGTGTGTGATAAAAGATTTCAGTTAAGCTAGGATTGGGTATGTGGTTCATACATGCTGCCTTATGTTTGCTGTCTTAGTTTTTTCCCCTACCTTTAAAGAATGAATGTTGCTGGTTTGAACTAAGTTTTCTTTCTTGTTAGAAAATGAATGCTTTCTGGGGAATCAGTTATTTTTAAGACACACTTAATGCACTGGTATCCAAACATCTTAAAGCCTTATAGGTCCCATTGAAGTTCCCTAATACATAAGCTAGAGAACATTCCCAGGGAAGATTGTTATTTTAAATTTGAGAAATAATGTGCACAGAGGCCAAACAGAAACTGAGTTCTTAGAGCAGAAGGTCAATTGACAGAAATGATTTGCAGCAGTTCTTCCCAGACAGCTGGCAGCGCAAAGTCAATAGACAGCCTTTTGGATCCATAAGGCCTTGGGGGTGTGGTTGGGAGGCAATTTGTACAAAATTACATGTATGGTCATATGAAGTAGTTACTTTCCATTACCAGCCCTCTGTCATTTCTCTACTAACTGTGGCAAGAGCACCTCAGCCTTGCCTTTATATCTTGATTTCAAGTGGGGTTTCCAGGATTGTATTTTGGTTGTCTGCTTGAGAGAACCTTCATTATACACAAGTCTAGATCTAATAACTGAGTTTTATCATGTACATACCTTTATTTTTCTATGTGTTTATTATTTCCATTGTACGATTTTATTCTAATAAAAGTTAATGTGGAGCTCTACAGCTTTTTCTTGACTTTCTAGTCAGAGGCACAACATTATGGATTAAGTTGTTAAGTATGTTATTTTCCAAATTCTATAGTTTCTAAACCACACTGAATAGTTGTAAGTTCAACTTCAGTGTTACAATCCAAATAAAGTAAGATGGCAGAAATAGGAACTTAGAAATGCCTGTTTACTTGGAGATTTTACTATCTTTGTGTAAGGTGTTGTGCCTGCATGTGGGCATATGAACCATGTGTGTGCCTGGTGCCTGAGAAGGTTGTGAGCCACCCCATGTGGGTCCTCTGNAAGAGTAGTCAGTACTCTTAATAAGCCATTTTTCCAGCCCATTTACTTTGATTTTTGTGGGGCTTTGTTTTTGATCCTTCCCATACATTAACAGCTGCTTGAGAGGATGTCTGCACCTTCTCTTTAAGAGACAAGGCATTTCACAGTGGAAGCCTAAGAACCTAAGTAGGTCAGCTATCAAGAGCCTTCAGACTAGAGACTCGGGAGGGGAGTAGCCCTTTATCAGCTGAAGCCATCTGGTAGTCCCTCTTTGCAAATGGGTTAGTTCTTCTGTGCTGACAGAACTAAATTTTCGCTGAAATTATACAGTTGACTGTCATCAAGCTCCTTTATTTTATTTTTTTACTTTTTTGGTACCAAGGTACATGTGGAAGTCAGAGAAGAGTTTGCAGGGGTCAGTTTTCTTCTTCCACCATGTGGGCTCTGAAAATCAGATTTTAAGTGTCAGGCTTGGTGGCAGGTGCCTTTACCCACTAAGCCGTCTCCCTGGGCCCTCACCTCTGTAAGCTCCCTGAAATTTGTGGTATCTGGTTATTTGTGGAGCTGAAAAATCATGCCTTGGTCCTTTAGGTTTCTTTGGAAAACCCCATTCTGGTGGAGTTTCCTCTCTTTACTATGCAGTAGTTAGAAAGCTATTATAATCATAAACTATTATTGGGTCATTTCCTATTGTAAGAAACTTGTGTCACTTCCTCCTAATAGATTTGAGGGTTCTTCTCAAATAACTGAAGCTTTATTTCTGCATTTTAGAGTAAATGCTTATTGAAAATGTTTTTCCACATGAAAGCTTTAGCTGACAAGTACAAATAGCTCAAAGTCTAATCCTGAATTCTTTCTCAACTAGTCTGTTATGCTCAGTGCCTGGTTAGTTGTGTGAGATTGACACATCAGTGCAAAGTATGTGGGGGGAGGGGACGNGTGCCTGTGTTCCATCAGTATGGACTCAAAGCTTGATTATTTTTATCACCACTGCTTNTTGAGTCCTCAAATATTTGAAGGACCTGTCCAGAGTCCAAATGCTGACAATACTGTTTCCACATAGGATGTTCACCTTGCTTACAGACTTAGATCCATTGGCGGTGCTAGTGACAATGCAGTCTCTTCCNACGAGCGAATGACTGATCTGTTTGAATTGCTATGGTTACAGGTTGGATTGGGGAAAGCCACATCATCAGTCTTGAGGATCCTAGGTACAGGTCATGAAAAGTACAAACAAGTCATCTATTCTGAAATACAAAAGATGTATTGTGTGATTTGGGAAATTAACTCCTGAGTTTAAAAATGGTTTAAAACTTCTCCTGCTGCAGGTAGAGTATTTAAAAGAGAGGTTTCTCCACGATGGCTTTATATTTTACTGCACTTTTATCCCACTTTTATTTATTACATTTTTCTACCCTTTGATGCTAGGACTGAAATATGTAAGGCTGTTTGTTTTCCT
>LZPO01017599.1:61320-72951 GCA_001675575.1 Neotoma lepida | reverse complement strand
GGAGTACTACTCAGCAGAGAAAAACAATGACCATATGAAATTTGCAGGCAAATAGATGGAACCAGAAAATATGCTGAGTGAGGTAACCCAGACCCAGAAGGTCAAACATGGTATGTACTCACTCAGAGGTGGATACTAGATCTGCCTTCCTTTTAATTCACCAAAGGGCAGGCCCATCTTAAGACATACGATTATTTCAGGATTGAAAGAATGTCTTAAACCAAACAGGACTAAGCCCCTACTGATCCTAGAGTCACTGAAACAACCCCAAATGGAGGAAGAAGGAAGACTTCCTTTGGTTTAGTAAGTTTGCTTCCAAATCATGGAAAGCGATATAATAGCTAGCATGTTATTTCAGCTTCTTTATCATTGCTTTCAAGTGTCTATCAAATCTTCTCCCTCTTCCTTCTCTCTTATTCATCCACCAGCCATAGGTAGAAAGTCAGAAAGTAGCATTCCATGCTTCTGCTTCAGTTCCTGCCTATGGATTCCTGCCCTGACTTCCTTCGATGATGTATTGTGATGTGGAACTGTAAACTGAAATAAGCCCTTTCCTCCCCAAGCTGCTCTTAGTCATGGTCTTTTATCCCAGCAATTAAAATTCAACTAAGACAGAGCAAACATTTTTACTAACCCTCTGTTTTAGCTTCTCTTCTGTGCTGTGATAAAAACCATGACCAAAAGTAATCTGGGGAAGAAAGGATTTATCATACAAATTTTTAAATTTATTTAATAAATAAAGATTTATTTGTTTATAGATGATAGTTAAACAATGAAGGAAGCCATGGTAGGGATTCAAGGCAGGATCCTGGAGGTAGGAACTGAAGCAAAGACCACTGAAGAATGCTTTTTAGTGGTTTTCTCAGTCATCTTTCTTATGTAATCCAGGCCCACTTGCTAGGGCTGGAACAACCCACAGTGNNCTGGGCTCTCTTATATCANCTAACAATTAAGGAAATCCCTTATAGATATGGCTACAGCTCATTCTGATGAAGCTAATTCTTCAANTGAGGTTTTTCTCTTCCTAGGTNTATCAAGTTGACAACTAAGATTAGCCATCATACTCTCTAAAAGATTAACATAGAAAATGCTATTTCCTGGTGACCAATATCTTAAATCCAATTTCCTGGTCTGTTATTTTCTCATTAAATGAGTAGAATGGTGAGGATCATTTATCACTTACTGACTTTGTGGAAGGAATATATAAAGGTGATATCTGTTAGTGGTATGATATTGTTCAAATTTGACATTATCAAATAGACATTCAATAAAGAGGATGAGAAACACAGAAGAAATGGTAGTTAATATCACTTCACCTAGGACAATTTTAAAAGGGATTTTAGAGAAGTTAACAGTGAGATGAAGGATACTGGTTAGCCTCATCAGAAAACAGCAATCCCCATTACCATGTTTGGGTTTCTGTTGCTGTGAAGAGACACCATGACCATGGCAACTCTTATAAAAAAAACATTTGAATTGGGCCTAACTTACATTTTCAGAGCTTTAGTCCATTATCATCATGTCAGAAAGATGGTAGCATGCAGGCAGACATGGTGNTGGAGGAGCTGAGAGTTCTCCATCTTGATTTCCAGGCAGCAGGAAGAGACTGTCACAGTTGGTTTAGCTTGAGCATATGAGACTTCAAAGCCTGTCCTCACAGTGACATACTTCTTCCATCAAGGCCATACCTCATAATAGTGCCATTTTTTATGGGCCAAGCATTCAAACATATGAGTCTATAGGACCATTCCTACTCACACCACCGCATCATTGGGGACTTGGCCTTGTTTATCCTTAACACACATGAGTCTATAGGACCATTCCTCTTCACACCACCGCATCATTAGGGACTTGGCCTTGTTTATCCTTAACACATGCTTTTAATCTTGAAATTCACCTCATGTGTAAGATGGTTGCTGAGTTCCAGGTTGACATTCCTCTTCTCAGTAGGAAGTAAGAGGAAAGATAGCCCATGAAGAGCTAGCTCCTCAAGCCTGCCAGTGTGTTTTAATCTATCTTTGCCCAAAGACTTTCTTTGACTTCTTATTAGTCAAAATAAACTAGACTATTTCTAACCAAAATAAAATCAGAATTTGCTTTATAGAAAAAGGGAGAATTGCTATTGTAAGAAAAGTTAAAAATCTTTGATTCAGGATTGCAAAAATCATTTCAGTTCTGTCTTAATTTTAATTGATCCCCAAACAGAACTTGTGCCTAGCTGGTTGGAGAGGTGATGTAGGAAGTGGAGGAGTTAGAAAAAAAAAGTGCCCAGATGCCAGATTTACCAAATAAAAATACAGAAGCCTAGCAAATTAGAAGTTCAAATAGATAATTCATAACATTTTAGCATAAATCAAAACTTGTCTAGAAAATACTTTTACTAAGGAAATTATTCATTGTTTATATGAAATTGAGTTAGTTGGAATTTTATCTGATAACTATAGAAAGGAGGAAAGTCAAGGAGTGCAGTGGTGACCACATCATCATNATAGGTGATCTGTGCTCTAAGTTGCTGGGCATCTTCTCAGAAACCATATGCAGTACCCCGAGCATGAGGGGCAGGAGGAAAGGAAGCCTCCGGCTTGTAACCATGGGCACACATCTTATGGGGCCCCTTTTGAAGACTGCCCCCTGGATAGCTTAATTCCTTGATACTTCTGAATATTTCTGTGTTGTTTTAACTTCAGCACAGTAGCTATGCCTCAATCTACTGCTATTTCAGCCAGCAATTGCAACTCTGCAGTTACTGGCCTGCTTGTCTAGCAGCGGCCTGGGGNAATTCTGTTCTAGCAGGCACTGGCCCTGTTGTTGCTGCTAAAGGTAGCTTTAACTAAATCTCTATCATTCTATTTATGAATAAGACTTGAGATTCAAAGGCTGAGGTGAAAACCTGTGAGTTCAGAGAGGCTGAGTGGCTGACTCTCTCTCCTTGCTGGTGGCCAGGGAAGACCCATGCTTCTNCTTCACCAAATCAGAAAAACCTACTTCCTGTGTCACTCTATCTCTCCTGAATGCCCTCTGAAGCTCTATGATTACTTTCCGTGAACTAGATGCTAATGCAGCCTCCTGACCCAAGGTTAATTTTATTTAATTAATGCAAATGCAAACTCAGGGTTCACAGTGTGATTGAATATGCCCCAACATTCTGACTTGTGGATAAGCCAGTTTCCATGTATTCAGGGAGCCCTCCAGCAGAAAGGCAGAGAGATTCAGAAATTTAATGTGCAAAGTTTTTCATGAAGTGCCTGAAAGTGCCTGCCACAGGTCAGGGAGATTGCAAGGTGAGCCTGGGTANGTGTGTCAACAGCAGCACAAGAGTGACTAGGCTTTCTTTTATTAGCTCCTTGCTTTCCTTCTGTGCTCATATTAGTGGTTGTCACATGTCTTCTTAATGACACCAGACTGAAACCTCCAGCCTTTTCCTATACGGTTTTCAATATTTAGAAATCATTAGGATTCTGCCCTTCTCCATTAAGAAAGCTTTGCTGAAGTGATAGCTCCCAAAATATGTACTTATTTTCAAGGTGCTAATAATGTGCCTGGACCAGTAAGATGATGAGACTGGACAAGGCATTGTTATAAAGGATAGTATCCAGTGAGTGCCCCAGTGAGATGGCTGGATCAATACAATAGCCTGTAATCTTGTACAATATTTCAGGAACTGTGAGTCACATTTACTCTATTCTGCAACTTTATATAAGTCCCCACTTTCTATGTTGACAAACTAAATTTCTGTTGTAAGCACCATTCTTCCTCTAGTCAAACGCAACCTATTTTATGTGAATGTTTNGGCTTTAACCACAGTATTTCTTAGCATAACTAAATAACCTGGCTGTTATGTACTCATATTTACTGGCTATTATCTACTCATATTTATACTATGAGTCTTGACTGAAGCCTGAACACTCATATTTCCAAGTTGTTTCACTATCAGCAGAGGAAATGTAAGGCTTCTTTGTTTCTTTCAAGCATATGGCAAAGTCTGACAGCTCCAAAGCACTCAGGGTAATGAATGGAATCAAAGGGTAGTATGTTCTCTCTTGGAAGAATAGCTGGAAAGCACTAGACACCATTGCTTTTAAACATAGATATACTTGAGTTCCAGTTTCAAAATTTTTGATTAAAGTATGTGCCAGCCTGGTTCTGGTGGATGCAGAGCTGCTTCTCCGGTGGTGCATGCCCAGGTTCCTTCACTCCACTGCAGCTTTCATCCAAGAATACCCTGGACTAATCTCTTAATTAATGTCTCAGGCTCTGCTTCCACAAGTCTAATTTCAAATGTGCTTGGAAATAGATGAGCCTTGGATTTCTTAGACTAGAGCATAAGAGGAACAAGAGTTAGAATAAAAGAACAAATACACCATTTCAAAGAAATAATATATCTGTGTTTCCTGTCATTCACGATTATGAATGCTGTAAATACCAGTTTCTTAAACATTCAATTTATATCTAAGTCAATGCTCAGATCAAATGTTTATTTACAGAAGGAGAGGATTAATATGTGCTTCTAAGATGTGGCAACCTTCAAATGAGCATCTCAGACAGCATGTCCATCTGTGAAGACTGCTGTGGTTTGCTGGCATGAAGACCTTACTGGCTAATTTTAATTAGTAACTTGGACTTTTGTAGCTGGAACAAACTTTAGGGATCATCTGTCCCAACTCTCNCAGGTCATGAAAACAAGGAAGCCAAGAAAATCCAATTATTACCCAGGGTCATTCAACTACCAAATGGCAGAACTGGCGTAGAATTTTTTCTCATGGCACCCATCCAATGCTGTTTCCACTGAACTGCATTATCTGGCCTTTTCAGGGGCCCATATATTTAAAAGATAAAGGACAAAAGAGTATCCAGCCTTTTCACTCATTATCCATTGAGTCTCATCATTGGATATAACTAAGTTTCATTAGAATTTTCTTTGTCTGGTAATGAGTTTGTAATGCTAAATTATAAATTCACCCTTTTTCTCATCTTCTGACTATATAAACTATACTCAATTACACCAAATAATGATGAACATGAAACTGTCCATCAGAGAGAAGAGCTCAGGCAGAACTTTTGAATATTCTATTATTTCATTTATGTTTGAATTCGTGTATGCTAGACTAAATTGACATATTTTAAATAAGGCATATATTGTCTTTGCATAGAATCAATGGTGTGGACAGATGTACTGCTNTAAATATACACAAATGCATATAACACACCATACAAACATATGCAAAAATACATTTACACTCATGTAGGCACCCATACACATACATACATAACACAATATACATACACATAAAACACATGCACACACACACACACACACACACACACACACACACCCACCCATACACACACACTACTGCCCTTCCTTGTGAGAAGTGCAACTACAAAGAATAAAAGAAATCATGAAGTTCTCGGTCATTTCCACAAATTCTAACAGAACCACTGTTTTCTCTTCATTAATTATAGTAATCTGGGCAAGCTGACCTTTATACCCAGTAGTTTTGTCTTCTAGCACAAACACATCTGCAAGCCTGAAAGATCAGGTTCCTCAAAGCCATTGGTTCTTTGCTTCTGATTGAATTTCTTTGTCTCTGCAACACAAGTAAGAGATCTGAAATGAACAATACAGTGATATTTGGGCTACTGGGAGCTTACATTAAGTTTTCCTCTGTACTAAGCAGATCCACAGAAAAGGAGAGGATATTTTACTCTTATATGTCCAGGACTAACCATTTCTTAGTCTCTTTCCTACTTAGAGCTGCCATTTCTAGTTCATGGAAAGTCTTAGAAAACCAATACTTTTTTTGCTTCCACTGTGTAAATGGGAAGCAAAAACCATTTTCAGTGCTTGATAAAATTCCACCAGTAGCTTCTCTTTCGTCTGTTTATAGTAACATGGTAGTTGTCTGCTGAAAACTTCCAGCTCCACAGAGAGCAAAGGTCATTTGCTAGTACTTTCAACCACCTAATGATCTTCTATTCATATCTCATGAAAGTGTAGTGATGACTCATTGAACTTCATGAGTCAGATGCATATGGATCAAGCAAGTCAAGGCAAATTCATAAAGACAATCCTACTCAAGGTCATCACTACACATACACACACACACACACACACACAAAAGTGAAAGCCTACAGGTTAAATTTATGTTTTTATGTTTATGAGAATATTCGGTTATTTCCCCTATACTATACTTTAATAGTAATATATATCAATGTATATTTTAAAACAATGAAAAACNACTGAAAACACATGATTTTATTTTTACTTTTTGGTGATACAGATTGAACCTTGGAATTCACATATGCTAAGTATAAGCTATACCACTGAGCAGCCCCAACCCACTTTGGTTGATTTTTATATCTTTGTGAATGGGCCATACATGTATATGTGTTTATTTCCCTTTTTACATTCAATTGACGTATTTCGTTTGGGTGGTTAATTAAAACTAATAAACTTAGGTTTTAAAGCCCAAACTGATGTAGAGTTAAACATACNTCTTCCTCTTCTTGTCTTCTAATTCCTTGTTGGAGATAAGTGTCAGATGCAACTTTCCAAAAACATTCTGCTCCCAAGGTTAAACGAAAGAAACAAATTCTGCACATTGACATTGTAAGCATCTTTTGTATTTGTGTGTGGAAAGCAGCCTTAGTTGTATGCCTATATGAGATTCCATTGGATGACAATACCGTAGTTTGTTTAGTGTGTGTCTAGTCATCATTTGTATTCAGTGTGCTGTTAAGTGGATGTGATTCCAAGAGGGAGGATGTAGTCCATGGGTGAGAAGAACAATAGAATTGGTGTTGGTTTAAGCATAGTTAAATGGAATTCCTTCTTTAAAAATTTATCAAAGTTTTAATTTGTTTATTCTCTCAAACACATTTGGTTTAATTGTTCCAAAAATGACTTGCATGGTAACACAGTTTGGGAGACAACCCTTTAAAGTAAAACTTCCACTTTGATTTTGATTACCATTTTGCAACAAACTTCTATTTCCTTAAGTAGCCACAAATTATTCTTATGTTATTATTCCTAAAAATTAAACAATAAATTCTCATGATAAATAGTTACACAGTTACATAAACTAATTTTCTGTATGTTTGTAATGCATTTCTCCAAAATTCCCATTGGGATTGAAACATTGAGGGAGTGGCATACAGAAGTAGCACTTTTGATCAAGGATTGTGCAAGGGACTCCACACTCACACATTGGAGAGTACATAGCTGCATTATCTTTAATTAGAGACACCAGACATTGAATCTACTAGCACTTGTGTATTGGCATTCCCAGCCTCCAGAATTATAAGCAATACGTTACTGCTGTTTATTATTTATTCAGTCTATAAAATTTTATTTTAGATACCAAAATAGACTAAAATGAGTTGAATTTCTAATTATTCTTCCATAACACAAATGCTGGATTGTGACTGCACATATATAATCAGGTAGCTATTCATTGATCTTTTGGCCTCCAAAAGATGTGAATACATTGACTATTTCCACAGTCCAAATTGACTGAAATCTTATGAATTTCAAGGAATTACAGAGACAAACACAAATTAGACAGGAATATCTCATGTGAGAAGTTTACTATCTGAAATTAACGAAGGCAATCTTTTTGGGTTCTTTGCATAAAATGTTCATATGTTTTACAGTGTCACCTGAAAAGTGAAAAAAAAAAAAAGAATGAAGACACACTGGAGAAAGATGCAACAGAACTCAATAAGTCAAAGAATTCTTAGCTCTGTGAATGCAACTGTGATAGTGTGTTTGGGACAAACAACTGCAATGCAGAGGCAAAATGGTGTTTCAGTTGAATCTGAAGTTATGTGAGGATAATGCATAAGTGCCAGTCATCACTGGAGACACTAGACTGTAGGCTGAGAAAATCTGCCAATGAGTACTTCAATACAGAAAAAATGAGCTGATTGGCGGATGTTCTTTGTGTTCCAAATTCTCTCCTGTAAAACAATTACATATCAAGTCATGGGAGTAATATTCAAAATCGCATGCACAGATTAAAAATGTCAAAGGTATTTCTTTCTTTCCTTCCTTATCCTGTGTCAGAGACTTAATATCTACTTTAATAGATTTTTTTTCCCTTTAAGGTAGGCTTCTACTTGATTAAATACTTTAGGCTTTTCTTTTTTATATACTAAACTGTTTCTGGAAATTATTTGCTAATAGAAATGAAAGGTACTAATGTGTGCTTTGTGCTTCATGATGACACTAAAATCTCTTTGTTGAGATATCTTTCTATCTGCCTTAGAATATTGCAGGGAAGATTATGGGAAACATAATTGGTGGGTTTTTCAAATGCANTTTGGTATGTAAGGTCAAGCCACATTAAATGTACATGATTTTGTCAAATATAGTTTACCACGCTTTTAACATAAACTTCAGTTCTGGGTCCAGCTCTTCCTACTTACCTACTCTTGACCTTAGCTTTCTTGTCTGTAAACTAAAGTTTCTGTTACTTTCCTAACACAGGGAAGTATATGACAGGCCACTCTATGGAACAACAGAAAGTACTGTGTGTTGCTTTGATATTAATACAGAGTATTCATGAGCTACACATGGAGAACAAAGAGGAGATGGCACCAGAGGAAAAAGGGAAGCAAAGGACTGCAACAGGAAAAAAGTATGAGGACAAAGCATTGTCCTCTTACTTCCCAGGCCCCATCCACTCTGGCCCTTAAGGTCTTTCTTTGGTTTCAGTGGAAACTAAAATAAAATAGTAGTAACAAACAAATGAAAGGAAATGTCTTAGCTAGGGTTCTATTATTGTTGTGATAAAACACTATGGCCAAAATCAACTTGGAAAGGAGTTTATTTTACCATATGTCTTATAGACCATCAAGAGGAAAGTCAGAGTTGGAATTTAAGGCAGAAACCTGGACACAGAAACTTAAGCACAGGGCATGAAGAAGTTCTGCTTGCTGAAGAAGTTCTGCTTGCTAGATTACTGAATCTACTATCATATATGCCTAGGTTCATTTGCCCAGGGACTGCACTGCTCACAGTAGGCTGGGCCCCTATAACCTATACATCAATAATCAATTATGAAAATGTCCCACAAGCTTGCCTATAGACCAATCTAATTATTTCAGTTGAGGTAATCTTATCATTTTATGTTCAGTCACATTGGCAAAAAACTCTAATAAGCACAGGAAAGCAGAAGATATTTCAGATTTTTTTCTAAAAATATTCTAATCATACTCTGTCATAAGTGTTGGTTTCTTGACGCTGAAATATGGGACTCTTGTCATATAAGTTGTCATTGGAACCAAAGAGTATTGGCTCCCAATTTTCAATTCACAAGATTGTACAGTTCCTACCTTATATCCAACACATATCGCTTTACCCCCCTTTTGCTCTGCTTTCAAATTAAAAGTTAAAAAAGTATTAGCTAAAGTATAAGGCATAATAATCACAGCAGTCATAATCTTTGCTGTAATACACACTCTCAGCTACACATTTATGACTCATCATTTCTAAGGAACATTTACCTAGAAGTAGTTTTTTTGTCTGTATTAATGTTACACATAAAAAAGAATTAAAATGCTATCAAATATAAGCCACTTCATCTGTTGTTATAAATAATCATAAAGTATGTGAGTAAATTGAAAATGGAAAGAATAATGTCTACTTAAGGACAAAACAAATATGTTATATGACTAGAATCATGCAATTTTCTGAATAGTAAGTGATTGCAGAAGCTCCTGTAATTTCGCCAGAAAACAAAACAAACAAAAATGAAAAAAAAATAGAAACATGTTTCCTGGGGTATTTGGTAATCACATACCCTTAATCTCTCAAGTCTGAATGTCAACTGTGGTGCAAAAAAACTTTAGAATGATTGTGAAATGTCCAGAGAGAAAGAGAATAGATACTTACTCTTGCTATACTGTCCAGTCAACCTAATTAGATGACATAACACCCTACTACATAATAACATGGCAGTCTTGTATTGGTTGTGTTATGACTTAAGTGTGAAAATTTTTCCACAGAGTTATATGTTTAAATATCTGATTCCCAGAAAGAGATACTCTTTCCAGAGTTTGTAGAATTTTTACGAGATGAAATTCAGATAAAGCAGATTACTGAGGGACAGGATTTTTACCCTAACAATCGTCCTAACCTGACCTCTTTGCTTCCTATCCCACAAACATGGCAAGTCTCTTGCTCCAATTGTTGCAAAAAGTACCAGATTTTCTTTAGCATGAAGCAGTGATCCAAAGCAAGTCCTTTCTCCTCTAATTACTTCTGTCAGGCATTTTGTAGTAGAAACAAGAATTCTATGATTGATGTTGGGATTAAAGGCGTGTGTTTCCATGCTTGACTCTGTTCCTAGTGTGACCTGGAACTCACAGAAATCCAGACAGACTCTGCCT
The DNA here is from genome assembly GCA_001675575.1 of Neotoma lepida. NCBI lineage: Eukaryota > Metazoa > Chordata > Mammalia > Rodentia > Cricetidae > Neotoma > Neotoma lepida. Next base: position 62,559 of record LZPO01017599.1, on the reverse strand, counting down.
GTGAGGTGATAGGATTAAGGGCATGTACTAACCTTGCAAGACTAGTGGCTGACCTTTTTCCTTTGATACTCTGATAAATTTTATTCAGGGANATAGGTAAAATACCACCACAACTTACTGCTGAAAATAATAAAATTTTGACTGCTAAGATACAAGCATTAGAAAGACATACTAATGAAAATAAGAAAAATACTCTGATACACAGAGAGGAATTTAGATAGAACCTACAGCACCACTGCATGATGAAACTAAAAAGGGGTGGTATTACGATCAATCCACATGAGTCTATTAAATGGGTAACAGAATTTACTAAGATATAAATTGAGGAAATATATTCATGAATACAGAATGGAGTAGACAGCAGAAGTCATCCTCTCATCTGACTGGGAGTGAATCCACCTCACAGGCAGGAGCAGGGAGAAGGGGCATATGACCCTTCTCCAACTCTTTATAAGAGGTCATATACAATGGCAGGAAGCACTGCTTCCTTTGGGCGATATAGCCCAAGGTCATGGCAGGAGCAAATACCATTACATTTCCCCTTTTTGTCTAAATAAGAAGGTTCTAATGTTAATGCAAACTATATACAATAAGAATGATTATCAAGTATTGTCCAGGAAAAACAAAGGGTAATAACATAAACAAAAATTTAACTACAACCAACAAGAATAACATCAAACAAGAAAGACATGCTAAATGTCCAGAACATGGGTAAATGACAAATTCTGAAGATTACTCCAATAGCTGTCCTGTCTTGAAGATTCTAACTCTAATACTAATACATTCTAGCTAAGATATGAGAAGATTGTAACTGTAACTATCTAGTCTTCAACTCCATCAAAGAACTGCGAAGGAACATAATAATACCTTAGAAATGGAAAATGTAAGCAAGTAATTTCCAAAATTCTTGCAAGAATAGACAGAGACAGCTGGCAGCCTGAACAGTCACCTAAAGTTTCTCAGCATTTTTGGGGCATCCAATTTGGCTACAGGCCTAGAATATCTGACAGACCACTTTCAGAAGCAGGAATTTTGAAAGACCATCTAACCCTGTCTTGGCAGAGTTCAGTAGTCGCTTTTCCTTGTGTCCCGCTCATCCAGAAAGGACAGTATTCATGCTGTTAGTAATTGAGGCAAGGGCAATTCTTTGCCCAGTAGGGCATTTTGTGCCAAGAAGAAGACAGACTTCCAAATGGAAATGTCTTAGAAGCCCAACATTCTCTTGGGATCACATTGAGC
>LZPO01017599.1:23393-33791 GCA_001675575.1 Neotoma lepida | reverse complement strand
CCAGACATTATGTGGCTCTTGTTCTTTTCTAATGAGAGACAGAAAACCAGGGTTCTAGAAGGAAGGGGAGATGGAAAGGAACTATGAGGATTGGTGGCAGGGGAACTATAAACAGGATATATTGTATGAGAAAAGAATCTATTTTCAATAAAAGGAAAGAAATTAAAATTAAAAATAAAAATCACATGATTATCTATGTAGAATGAATTGCATAAACCATAAACATACAGCTCAATAGTTTTTTTAAAGGATCAGAATAATTTTTAAAAAACACATGTAATTTTTATCATTCCAGAAATTTATGTTGTTGTCCCTTTCAGTAAATAGCACCTTGGAAGAAGATTCTATGCATATAATAACTATTATAGAAATGACGTAATAAATGGTTCAATGTGTCTGGCTTCTTTAGTGTGACATAATGCTTTTGAGAGTCCTCTGCAATGTTGTATACATAAGCAGTTCATTCGCTTCCAATTCTAGAAGTATGCTATTATACTATAGACCAAAAATTCATTCTCCTGCTTATGGACATTCAGTATTTTTTTTCCTATTTTCAAACTCAAATGAANTTATTTTAATAGTCACCAATCANTTTTAATCAATAGAGATGCTTCTTCACTTGATATATTATTTACAAGTATAACATAACATATAAACTAAATCTTCTGTATATGGAAGATTAGGATTTGGACACTTCGAACTTGTTTTTTCACATATTTTACTGCTCCCAATGGCTATAGTCATTTAGAGCATCTCTCAAAATGAGGTTCCATATGGATTGCAAACAAAGCACTATTCCATCACTAACATGTCGTTATCTCTCTGGGACCAAACTTAATAGCACTCAATGCACACTTCTTTAAATACTGAATGACTCCCAAAGAAGTAGTTTCTGAGAAGGTAGGACTACTGTTTACTAAGCACACTACTTAGAGTTATTTAAGGGCAGAGACTCTGTCTTAGTTAAGGTATTTATTGCTGTGAAGAGACACCGTGATCATGGCAACACTTCAAAAGGAAAANCATTTAATTGAGTGGCTTACAGTTTCAGAGGTTTATCATCATGGTGGAAACATAATGGCATGCAGGCAGGCATGGTGATGGAGAAGGAGCTGAGAGTCCTACATCTTTGATCTGCAGTCAACAGGAAGTGAACTGTCTCACTGGGCTTGGCTTGAGCAAATACACACACACACACACACACACACACACACACACACACACACACACACACACACACACACATATATATATATATATATATATATATATATATGAGATCTCTAAGCCTGGCTCCACAAAGACATGCTTTCTCCAATAAGACCACACTAACTACAACAAGGCCACATATGCTAATAATGCCACTCCCTTTGGGGGCATTTTCTTTCAAATCACCACAGACTCCAAGCCAGGTTTCTGTATTCCACCTTATTTCATAACTAGTATCCACTCACATTACAGACTATTTTTGTATCTGAATGGNCCCCAGTGTGCTTGGAAATGTGTGGAATTTTGTTGATCTTTGTTTGATTTTAATTCAACCGTTATTCAAAAACATTTATTCAGTGCCTACCAGGTGCTAGACACTCTCTGGGGATACAAAGGCATCTTCAGTATAAAACAGACTATTGGTGGTTGATGAATGCTTGTTCCAGGAACCTAATCATGCATTGAAAAAACACTCCAGCTAAGGATTGCATTCTAATTCATCTTGGGGTGTTGAGAATTCTCAGGTTTTCTTTTCAGTGGTGTTTCCACTTTGCAAACCATCCCTTCCCATCGTCTAATCTTAACATACGGTGTGGGATACCTGCTCTTCCCTTTGTACTTAAAAGTTTAAAAGTATAATAATAATTCAGAATCAATTCCTTATGAAATCTACCTCTCCTTACTGATCACATGTGAGATGAACAACCCCAAAATAGCCTCTGGGCAAGCATGGTGACCAGGTGTCTGAGGTTCAGCAAGCATCTCAGATTCCTTTCTCTCAACTCCTAATGAGACCTGGCACCTAGTTACAAGCTTTCATCCACTGATGAAGTAATTAATTGTAAGATTTTCAAATATTCTAATTTTATGGAAAGAATCCATACTCAGAACTCTCCCANGATCATCTGTAAGAACATTTTTGGCTCCAACTAGTGATTAATAAACACTTAAGGTGCTGCTTTTACTTCTCTGTTATTTTCAATTTTGTCTTGACCTCTGAGGTGACTTCCGTTTGGGAGACTAAGGATGTACAAACGCTTTGAGGTATTCATGCTCAGGTGGTCGGAGGTCAATTTTCAGGACAGATAATCAATGTGGAGAGTTTCTCCCTCTGCTATCTATGCAAGCAGGGGTCAGGATGTGGCAGCCCAGCACTGGAAAGATTTGACCAGAAGTTCATTAGGAAGTTTGATCTTTTAAAAAGAAGGGAAGAAAGACTAATGTGTCAGAAGAGAATGTGAAAGTCCCCTGGTTACTGATGGCTATAGAACCAGTGATGCAAATGAGGCCTGAAATTTAAATTGCTTCAGCAATAGAAGAAATAGCAGTGTGCAGTGCCATTTTACAATAAGTACCACCANTGAGTGCTCCAGATTGGCTTTTCTTGTATTTATGTAAGTACATTGGGTGTCCATCTGGATCTTTTAATCTATCCATTTATATGCTTGGGTGTGTTACCTGCTTAATATCATTCCTCCCAAACCTCAGGCAAATGCATGAACAAATAAGGGTGGGGTATATTTTGCTGATTAGAAAATAAAGCAAGAATGTTAGACCCAGCAGNAGAGCTCTGTGCCTGCTATGGAAGGGGTTAATGTACACTTTTGGAATACATGGGCCCTAGTTGGTCCTGAAAATATGACACAGTAAAATCCTCATAAGGCATCACATCACGCTTCAAGGCAAATCACTGCTTGCTGAACTCTGAAACCTGCAGTTCTGTTATGAGTANCATTCTACATCGTCAGATGAGGGTTCCACATTCCCATAAAACTCTGTGCAGGCCCTGGAAAGCACCTTAAATAAATGTTTCCANTTAAGACACTAGGGGGGAAGTGTGAGGAAAGGACAACCTAAAGNAGCCTCTAGCATCCATCTTTAATTCTTAGTCTCTCATCTCAATTTTCATCCAAGAAATTATTGACCATGAGGGATATGGAACTAGGAGCTGCTTAAAGCAGTTGAGATCCTGATGTTAATTCCACCAGGTAAGAAAAAGAATACTACCACAATTTTTGAGACAAATTTGAAGCAAACTTTATTAAATACTGGCCAGGAAGATGGACACTAGACAGGTCCACCCTCAAAATTCCCAGANAATGGGTCTGACTTAAATTAGGCTTATAAAAGCAAACCCCACAAGAGTACATACTTCCCACCTTTGTCCTACCAGGGGCAAACATACATCCTGACATATTTCCATCCATGTACCGCCCACTTACATCTGATCAAGCACATCCTGTGCAATTGGGACAACTAACCTTGTTTGTAGAAGTGAAAATATGTGGCCCATTATCTTACATGAACAGCCCCAGCATTCCAGGATGTTATCTGTCTCTGGGTAAGCAGGGCTTACAGGTAGGGGCATTTTTGTTTTATAGACCTCCTAAGCACAGTAAGTTAAACTTAAAACATAACTTTAGCCCTCACAATGGATTTCCAGCACACTATCTGCATTCTGTTGGCTATAGCTATAAAGCCATCAACCTTTATAGGCCCCTGAGTCCCACAATGCCTTAATTTCTTTACAGTAAGATAAGCATAAAATCACCAGTTGCTGCTATATATTGCCCCTGGTATTGTGGCTAATATATGCAAAGCATGCCATAAATTCAACATGAACACTAGAGAGTTACCACAGAGCAGCAACTCTTGTAGAATGCATGGATATATCCTGGAAACTATTGACAATTTTTCAATGATTCTTTTGTATTAGAACAAAAGACAAATGAGAATGAGAGACAGCTCTGCTTCTAAGACTGGGCTCTATATCCAAGTGATGCACTTGCCCTGAACAATTACTCATAACTAACCTCTTTCATTTAAAAAGATGGTTATTTTGAGCTAAGAATCTGTTCTTGCTTTTTGTGTGATAGCCCCACAATATGTTTTCTTTCAGTATATTGCAAACCTAAGACATCAGGATCCNATCTTCATCCTCACTCTCGCCTCAAAATGAGCATTGCTTAAGATGCTTCTTTCCAAATACTTCTGTCTCATCATTCATGCACACAAACACTTACCTCTCCTTCTACCCTCTTTCCTTAAGTGCATTTCTTTCTTAATTCTCAGATTCTTTACTGGATTCTCCAATAGAAGTGACATGTTTCTACACTCCCGTGTGTTTCCTCTGTGCCACTCTCCCATGCACATTTTCCTGCCTTCATGAAATCATGCATGGAAATGACTCATAGTTCATATTTGACCTATGACATCAGACCTGGGTTTTTTTCTCTTATTTTAGAGACTACTAGTCAAAACATACTCATTAAAATACTAAAGATTTTTAAACTATATTTCATTAAAATATCCAGTTCTATGAAGAAAGGCCCATACATTTAAATATTAATTCTATATCTTTTCGTCCACAATCTGAACAGGTTGATAATTTTATTAGAATTTGATTTGTTTTCCAATATGCAGTATCTTCATATGGTCAACTGTATGTCCTATTCCATTTGAACTCATTCCAAGAAACAGCTTGGTCACCTGCTAACNTAAACCTTTGCTTTTATTCAAGCCTTGATAACATTTGGTTTTTATCAAACTCAGCAGAATATTAAAGGAAATCTGGAAGATATTTTTCATAATCTACTTATTGAGATAGCTAGGTGGTTTTACTGTTTATTGATCATTTCATGCTTCTTCCAAGACCATTTCTATTTCCCTGTTATGAACTTGAGTGCTGACAATAAATAGTTTTCCTTAGGGGAATTCTTATGTTTTCTGTTCATTCCACTTTTTACCCCACCTCTATAACTCCTTGAGGGACTTCTCTAGCATATTCCACAACATATTCTATCAGGAATCACAAAAAAGATGAAGACAAAATCAGAGAACCCATGAATTNTCTATGCACTCCAAGGCCGTAATTCACCAGCAGTACCTGTTGGGGATGGCATGTTCCATGAAATAGAAGGTCTGCAATAATCCTTCCTANAACCATGTGCCTACTAGTAGCACTGAGAAAGTGGCTGGTAAAGATTTCTTTTTTAGGAATTAGCTTTGATCAAGTCACTTCCAATTATTGTTGGAAGCAGACAAGGAATAAATTATGAATAAATTGATTAATGAAGAAGTCAGATTAGTTTAGCAGTTACTGATTATAACCATGCATTTTGAAAAGTCATTTAAGGAAAACAATGAAGTTATATGAAAGAAATTTTATAATGGTGTGTGTGTGTGTGTGTATCTCTGCAAATGAAAGTGGAAGTACACTCATACAAGTAAGAGCATGTATAGACTAGAAACTGATGTCCACATGTCTTCCTCATTTACTTTTCTACCTTATTTTTTTGAGAAAGGCTCTCTCATTGGACTTGAACCTCACTATTTCAGCCACATGTGTTGGTCAGAAAACTCCTGGGACCTGCCAGTCTCTACTCCCAGTAATGGTGTTATAGGAACACTTAGCTTTTAAAAAAAAACAAAACAAAACTGGATACTGGATTCTGGGGATCAAAATTTAGACCCTCTGGTCCTGATTCTGTCTCCCACTGGTTGACTTTTATTCAAATTGTTCTCTCCTTGGCCTTGATATCTCATCTGTAAAATATATGAAGAAAATAGTCACCCTTACAGTGTGTGTTCCTAAATGGAGGCATTCTCTAACTATGGGGAATGTAAACAAAATATACTGTCTTTTCTATCAAAGCACTAAGTAAGACAAACCCCATTAAAAAATAAAACCTGTGAAGAAGCCTCTTGGCAAGGATCAGCACTTCTTGAAATCAAAATATGTGCCTATGCAGTCAGCCCTAAACACTTATGCCTATGAGCAACAGAAAATGATTTAAGCAGGTTTTATTAATAAATTTATAAATATTTGTGTGTGTGTAACAGATGAAAATTCCATCCAAATACCAATGAATATACTTTCCCCATAACAGCACATGGAAGTTTCTCAAAAAATAGACCACGTGCTGGAACACAAAACAAACTTTAGGAAAATATTTTTNAAAAAATTCCATGCATTCTGCATGACCATTATGCAATAAAACTTAAAATGGACAGCAAACGAAACTCCAGTGAGTGTATAACCTCAGGGGTTAAACTGAGTAATAAATGGATCAAAGATGAAAACAATAAGAAATTAAAACTATTCTTGGAACTAAATAAAAATGAAACCATGACACAAAAATTCCTGTGGAACATATTAAAAGCAGCTTTAAGAGGGAAGTTTACAACTTTAAGTACATCAAAAAATCAGCAAGAACTGGGTATGGTGGCCCATGCCTTTAATTCTAGCATTCAGAAAGCAGTGGAAAGGGGATATTTGAGTTCCAGGACAGTCTGTTCTACACAGCAAGTTCCAGGATATCTAGGGCTACACAGAGAAATCCTATCTCAAAAATAAATCAATAAATAAAAATCAGAAAGAACAAATAAATGACTTAATGATACAACTCAAGAATTTGGAAAAACAAGAAGAAATCAAACTTATATCTAGTAGATGATAAGAAATAATACAAATCAAAGCAGAAATTAATGAAATAAAAACAAAGAAAATAATTCAAAGAATCAATAAATGTAAGCAGTAGTTCTTTGCAAAGATAAACAAGATTGAGAGATCCTTGGCCCAACTAACCAAAATAAAGAAAGTTATTACCAAAATTAACAGAATCAGAAATAAACAGGGTAACATTACAACAGACACCAAGTAAATACAGAATATTATGAGGGAATATTTTTAAAATCTCTCTATCCACACTGCTTTTCAGTTTTCATGCTCAAAGCACTAGATACAGCAATAAGGCAAGAGAAGAAAATTAAAGTTATTGAAAATTGAAAAAGAAGTCAATGTATTCCTATGTGATAGTTTGAATGTATGAGAATATATAATCTCATAAGGAATGGCACTATTCAGAGTTGTGGCTTTGTTGGAATGGGTATGGCCTTGTTGGAAGAAGTGTATCACTGTGGGGTTGAGCTTTGAGGTCTTCTATGTTCCGGATATGCCCAGTCTCAGTCCACATCCTGTTGCCTTCTGATCAAAATATAGCCAGCACTGCTGTGGGATAATGCTCTTGTACACTGTAAAGATTTGTACTCCAATTGATTTAATAAAACGCTGATTAGCCAGTAGCCAGGCAGGAAGTACAGGCAGGGTAACCAGACTTGGAGAAGGCTGGGAAGAGGAAAGGCAGAGACAGAGTTGCCAGCCAGATGCAGAGGAAGTAAGATGAGTATGTTGGTCTGAGAAAAGGTAACAAACCATGTGGCTAAACATAGACAAGAATTATGGCTTAATTTATGTGTAAGAGCTAGTTAGTTATAAGCCTGAGCAATAGGCCAAACAGTTTATAATTAATATAAGCCTCTGTGTGTTTATTTGGGACTGAATGGCCACGGGACCGATGGGACTGAAACTTCTGCCTACACAGCACCATGTCTGCCTGCACACCACCATGCTCCCCACCATAATGATAATTGTCTGAACCTCTGAAACTGTTAAGTGAGCCACCTCAATTAAATGTTTTCCTTTATAAGGATTGCTCTGGTCATGATGTCTCTTCACAGCAATAGAAACCCTAACTAAAACAGAAGTTGGTACCAGGAGTGGGGTATTACTGTGATAGACTGGATCATGTTTTTTTTTTTGTTGTTATTATTATATTTTTTGGAGAAATACAGACTTTGAAGTTCTGGTTAGGAAAGCAGTAGAATGCTTTAAGCACTGCTTAAAGGTCATACTAGTGGGAGCATGGAGGAAAGTGGTGCTAAGACTTATTTGAATTGTGGGAGGGCTCACTGAAGATGTTTTAGAGGAGAATAATTTTAGTATGTTGCCTAGAGATCATTCTTGTGATATTTTGATGAAAAAAGTAGCTGCCATTTGCCCTTGTTTGAAGAGTCTGTCTGAGGCTAAAGTGAAGAGATTTAGAATAATTCTGCAAGCAAAGGAAATCTGAAAACAGCCTAGTATAGACTCTGTCATGTGGTTACTAGTGGTAACTCTAATGACTGTAATGAAACGGAGAAAGCTGAGCAAGGAAAAATATTTAAGGAGAAATGGAGCGCTAAAAAGTGAAATGGAGCTAAATCCTGTGTCAAGGAGAGAAACAGATTAAGACATGGACTAAAGGGAGTGATGACCTCAGGGCAAAATCCCACCCACCTAAGTTTCCAATCTTTGATAAGAAATCAAAGAAAATATTAGAGATAGGTATGGTAGTACACACCCTTAATCTCAGCACTCAGAAGGCAGAGGCTCATGGATATTTGAGTTTGAGACTTGCCTGTTTTACAAAGCAAGTTCAAGGACAGCCAAGCTTAGGCAGGAAAGTTAACAATCAAAAACAGAACACTGGTGAAGATGTAATTAAATNAGGGGGCCATATTCCACCTCCAGCAAGCAGCAGAATTTGGCAGCTTTGGCCACATGGTTCTGACTTTAGAGTTAAGGATAGAAGAAACAGGTTATGGTATTTGCCTTAGTGCCTAAGGAAAGTTGGCTAGGCCAGGCATGTGCTAGGGGTGTCTCTGAATGGAGGCCTAGATAGGCCACTGTGAAAAACTGTGAAGTTGAAGCTTGGATTGCCTTGGAGATTGCCAATATGTTCAAGTAGCTAAAGCTGTGTGGTACCTGCCAAGGAAAGATGCTAATAGGGAATGAAACCAGCCCAAGAGAAAAAAGTATATTGCAGTCAGCAAAGCTGAAAGGATTTGGAGATCTGAAGAGTGCTTTGACATCAGACATGGAGATGCAGAGTTCGGTGTTTGCACAGCTGGTTTTAAGACTTTAAGATATATTATAGAGCTTTAGCAATAAAACAATATGGTACTGGTAGAAACATAGACTTGTAGAACAATGGAGTAAAACATAAGATGCAAAAATGAGTATAATTAACTATAGGCATCTGATATTTGACAATCATGACAAAAATATACACTGGAGACAAAAAACAGGATCTTCAACAAATGGTGATTAGAAAATTGGATGTTCACATAAAAAGAATGAATATCTATCACTCAGCATAAAAATTAGCTCTTAGTGGATCTAAGACCTCAGTTTGAAACTCTAAATGACAAAACTGCTAGAAGAAAACATAGGCAGTACCCTTCAAAACACAGGTTTAATAAAGACTTTTTGAATAGTACTCTATTTGCTGAGGAAGTCAAGCAATTGATAAGTGGAGCCTCATAAAACTAAAAGCTTTTTTAAAGCTGAGGAAACAACCAATGAACTTAAGAAGAAATTCACAGAATAGGACAGAGTCATTCCCAGTCATACATCTGATGGAGAATTAATATCTAGAACATATAAAGAATTCAATAGACAAAGAGTTGAGGGGAAAATGACCCATCTGAGAAATGGTTCAGGAAGCTCTCAAAGGAAGAAAATAATTACTAAGAAAAAACTCAAAAATTATACATTGAGGAAATGCAAATTAAAACAACTTTGAGAATTCATCTCAATCCAGTCAGAACGGCTAAAATCAACAACAAATGCTGAAGAGGATGTGGGGAAAGGAGAGCTCTCATTCACTGTTTTTAGGAATGTAATCTGGTACAGCTACTCTGGGAATCATTATAGAGAGTCTTCAAAAAACTAAAAATAAATAGATCATATAACTCAGCTATCTCATTCCTTGACATATTCCCAAAGGACTCAACATCCTATTCTACAGACTCTTGTTCATCAATGTTCTTTACTGCCCTATTCAATACAAGCTAGGAATTGGAAACAATCTAAATGTCCTTCAACAGATGATTGGATATTGAAAATGTGGCATATATGCACTATGGTATACTTTCAGATATAAAGAAAATGAAATCATGAAATTTGCAAGTGAATGGATATAACTAGAAAACATTATATTGAATGAGGTATCCCATACCCAGAAAGACCAATGCCACATACTCTTTCTCATCTGTGATTCCTAGCTCCATATTTTCAAATATGATTACAACATGGAGTATGAAAGTATAAAGGGACCATGGATAGGTATGGAGGGATTTGAAAGGGGAATATAGTAGGATACAGGTGATGTGCAAGGAAAAACCTAAAAGAAGAACTTTAATTTTTAAGAGGGAGGGAGGTCAATACAAAAGAAGGAGGAAGGAGGAACAAACAATACCCAGGTTGTTTGAAAACACCTTAAGGAATCATATTATTTTGTATTTGTATTCCTAAATTTATTCACAATGCATATAGGCACACATGAGTGCATGCTTGTGCACATACAT
>LZPO01017599.1:0-18311 GCA_001675575.1 Neotoma lepida | reverse complement strand
GCGCCTTTCCTGGAACTCACTTGGTAGCCCAGGCTGGCCTCGAACTCACAGAGATCCACCTGCCTCTGCCTCCCAAGTGCTGGGATTAAAGGCGTAGGCCACCACCACCCGGCTAAAAGAAAATATCTTGAGAACATACAGCCCAATTAAATATCTTTTTGGATTCCTCTGTAACAACATTTATTCATTTACAGCTTTTTATTTTTTCCATTTAAAGGTGAAACAAGTATTCATTGGGTTTGTAATACATATTGGCATTCTGATATTTGTCTTCGGAGATGCAAGTAAATTTGATGCTTTCGACTCTTCTGGGGTGAGCATTTAGACAGGAATTGAATAATAATTGAAATTTAGCAAAGGTACATACAAAATGTATGTGAGGATAATATGTGAGGATGAATAAGAAAAGTAAAGGTAAGCTCATTTAAGATAGAAGAACTAGAACACAAGCATGTGAGAAAAGTATAGTGGTAACCACCCACAAAGGAAAAATTAGTTCTCTCCAACTGAGTTTCACTACACATGCAAACCACACTTAACGGCAGGCTTCATGCCTACCAGTAGATGGCCAACATAAAACAAAGTCAATGGTATTTTTAGAAGGTTTTGTTTTATATTAGTTTTTGTCTGGGCTTTTCTCCCCCCATGGTTTCCAGTTTTGTGTTTTTATGGGAATTCTGTGCATGCAAATGTGTCTGTATTTGTGTCTATATGTGTTTTTTGTGCTTTCTCATGGACTCTTTTCTGTTTCTTTGTTTGTTTTGTCCTATTGTGGTTTGTTTGGTTTCATTTTATCTTTTTTTTTCCTTCTAGGTGTCTGTTTTCTAATGAGTGAGAACAAACATGGTATTAATTTGGGTGGGTGGAGAGGTGGGGAGGTTCTGGAGAAATTAGGGGAAGAAAAATTGTAATCAGAATAAAGTGCATGGAAAAATATATTTTGAATTAAGTTAAAGTATAAGTAATTAAGTAATTAAGTAAAAGTATAGTGAGTGACTTGGACCATGTTAAACATTGGGCTGGAGGATTGTATGATGTAAAATCTTATTGGTTATATTAAGTTTTATTTTTATCTTAATAACAGTATGATATAGGAAGGGCAAACATCATCAGGAAACCCTGATTGGATTTGAAGTTTGAAAAGATTCTGATTACTACAGTGTAGAAACTGAATTGAAGATGGGCCACAATTCAAACCAAGGGAAAGTTAGGAGATGTTGCAGTAGTTCAGGGGAGAGAAAATTATCGGTTGGACTGCAGAGTGGTGATAGAGATAGAAAGGGGGGGGTAGAGTGAATATAGCTGAAATATGAGATTAATAGCATTATAATGGTTACAGGTATTGTGAATGAGAGCAGAGATAAGTGGCAATCAGTTTTTACTACTAGATCATCTTTGACAGAAATGAGAAATGTCTGGACAGAGAATCTTGTNTCCAATATTCTCAGTCACTCCTTTCTGCTCCTTATTCTTGCTAGTGGTACTTTAGTAAACTTCCATTTGTAGTTTCCCGAATTCTCAAAGTTTGTCCTTTCCTTTTTCTCCCCTCTTCTCTTTTTCTCTGCCTCTGAAATATTTTGCTATGATCTGATGCTACATTTCCAGGTTGCCCCCAAAATTACATACATTGGTAGTTGGTTTGTGATCAGGGATGATTTCACAGTTAGGAACATTTGAGAATGTCTGGAGATACTTTTATCCTCCCAACTGAAGTTACAGCATACGCAACTTGGCTACTGGTATCTAATGGATAGAGGTATGTTTGTAAGCTTTTTACAACACATAAGATAGCCCTCTAGAGATAACATAGAACTCTCTGCCCTAAATAGATAGAATCCAGAACTCTCTGCCCCAAATACCAATAGAGCCAATGTCAGCAAATTATGTCACAGAGTCAATACTTCATAAAGTTAGCTAAATAGAGAAACAGTGCAGTAGCTACCTACAAAAGATAAATTTAAAAGTATAAGGAAAAAATCTGATCCTGGGATATAGCATACCAAAAAATCCACTCTGGAGGGTGATACAAGCAAGAATCAGCAGTGTTGCACTTCTGAAATAAAGGCAAGAGCAAGGCCAGGCAGGCAAAAGTATAATTTATTACCTAAACCATTAGCTGATTAGATTTCCCATAATAAGGGTTTGAGGACCAAATGTATTACAGTGGTGATCTTTGGGTCCAAACTAGAAAAATTATCTATCACATATGAGAATGGAGCAGGGAGAGAATATAAAATATTTAAAAGCTTCTGTAACTAATTTAATGAATTATAACAGTAAGGGCAAGACATAAAACTTCTTAATACAAGGGAATGCCAAGAAAGAATTGGCAGGTAGTTCCCATCTTCTCCTGTTGTGAGAGATTGCAGCACATATGTTCCTGCACTCAGGGCCACAGAACAGTGGAGGCTTTTAACACCATATGCATAGAAACCCTGCACCATGCAGGAGTGAAGGGGTAGAAAAGCTTGTCCTTGAATTCTGGACCTTTTTGGCCATTTTCTTTCTGGCTCAATATCAGATTCCTCTCCTCCAGATGGTATTTTTAACTTATTGTATTTTATCTTTAATGTAATCATCTTGGAGGTTTTAATTGCTTATTTCCAATACTCATTTCCATTCCTGTGAATACAGAGGAAGTAGATCTGTTCCCCTTTCAATAATACAAAAGGAAAACAATTACAGAAACTACTCAGCATGAATAGTCCTTAGTTTTCCAATGAAAGGTCCGCTGTGTGTCAGCCATAGGCACCTGTACGCATATGCGTGTGCTCAGAATTCTGCATTTGAATTTCTGGGTGTTGCTGGAAGGAAGTGCCTGATTTGACGCTCAGTTACCATTGTTATTTTTATAATGGTTTGAGACCTGTAGGTTTGGAAGGGATTTTTTTNCACTATNAGGNAAATTATTTATGCTTCATTTTATATTAAACTGAGAAGTTTAGGTTAGTGAAACATCAGAAAACTCAGGGAGTGGAGCTTAAAGGGGAAGCATTGTGGAGACATTTTGGAGACCTTTCTGTAATTCCACCCTAAGGTACAAGAAAAGAGAGAGGAATTAAANGAGCTGTCCTCTGGATACATTTTTCTCCTGTACTCCCAATTGTATATTTTCACTTCCCTTTCAGTGTGTCAGGCCATCTAGTGAAACATCACAGAGCAATGATCACCGATGTCTTGAACACTCACCTTCTCAAGCTGGAGTTATCCTGCTGACATGTTTTGGTCTTTGTCCCTCTGTTGTGATCCAAAACCTCAGCCACTGCTATCAATCACATCAACTTCTATCCCATTTTCATTCTTAGGATGAAGGTCTCAGTTTTTCTTTTTTGAAAAAAATAAAATTAGGGTGGATATCAGCAAGCTTTTCATTTTTGGGCATTCCCAACTCCACAGGCATTCATTTACTTTTGGAACTGGGTTCTATTTCTCTCCAGCTATCTATGCAAGGCCTCTACATTCCTCTGGAACACTTGTGTGTCTGTGATCTCATGCCTCGGGTTCTGCTTTTCCTTTAGACCATTAGTCTTGCCCCTTTTCTGTAGCCTAAAAATGTGCCCAGATTCGACACAACTAAACACTTCAATCTTCCTCNGGTCTTCCCAATTCTTTCCTTTCAGCAGGTTGTATGAGAAGAGTCTCTCTCCTCCCATTCACCCTCACTGCAGGTGATTTACATACAACCACCTTTTTCTGAAGCTGCACTGGCTTCCTCACTNCTGCCGTGCCTGGGCCCGCACANGTGGTTGTCCTAGAAGTCTATGTGTTTGGCATTGTTGACCCCTTATTCTGTATTGTTTTCTTTCCCGACACTGTGGCCTNTTACNGGTTCCTGGCTCTGTTTCTTTCTAGTCACCTTTCGGGTGTGCTTTCCACATTTTTTTTACATTCCTTTTGAATGTAACATTTTGCTTGTTTCCCTTGCAGGTTCTATTCACTCCTCAAACTCACTATATCCTAACCCACATTCAATATGTACATCAGGTGTTCACATCGAATTTCTTCAGAGCAGTTGTGAAGCTTCTCCCTAGTCTGATCCTACTACAGTCCAAGCCCACTTGGGACCATAGATGAATTACCTAGAGTCAGCTCAAATTCCCCTGTCTTTCCCACATATCTGATTCCTTGCTTTGTTTACTTTATTTTTCACATAAAATAACCCCTTCTGTGTCCCTATAATCACCTAGAGTTCACATTTAGTTCATGGACATAACAAATCAAAACAAAAACCAACAAAAGATTACTTCTGTCTTAGTGTTCTATTGTTGTAAAAAGATATCATGATCAGGGCAACTTTTATAAAGGAAACTTTTTTTTGTTTTGTTTTTCTGCAGGGCTTCTCTGTGTTAACAGTCTTATTGTCCTGGAGCTAGCTTTGTAGANGAGGCTGGTCTCAAACTCTCAGAGATCCACCTTCCTCTGCCTCCCTAGTGCTGGGATTGAAGGCATGCACCACCACTGCCCAGAAAATAAACTTTTTAATAGGAGACTTGCTTATAGATTCATGATAATCATGACAGGAATCAGCCAGGCATAGAGCAGTAGCTGAGAGCTTTGCAACCTGCTTCATAGGCAGGACAGAGAGTAAGAGTGAGACTGGGCCAAGCATTGGCCTTTGAAACCTCAAAGCTATCCCCCAAGTCACACACCTTCAATGGGACCACACCTACTCCAACAAGGCCACTCTTCCTAATCTTTCCCAAACAGTTGGTTCCCTAACTGGGAACCAAGCATTCAAATATATGAGGCTTTGGGGATCACTTTCCTTCAATTCACCCACTCTTGTAGAGGAAGAGGAAGCTACCAATAACCTGTCTTTGGATATAAACCTCAAGCAGTTCCTAGGTCTGCAGTTTGCTGTCATGATCCTGCAGCTTTAGACTTCTTTAACAATGGAGTGAGTCAATTCCTTAAAATACACCCCAGTCTTATACATATTATATACAACACAATATACATGATTTTTTTCATAGAAAACATTTACTAATATAGGCTTCATGTAGCAGTCTAAAACTAGAAAGTAGGTCTAAAAGATCCTTCCCTTATTATATCTGAAAATGTATCTTTTATATT
The DNA here is from genome assembly GCA_001675575.1 of Neotoma lepida. Taxonomy (NCBI): domain Eukaryota; kingdom Metazoa; phylum Chordata; class Mammalia; order Rodentia; family Cricetidae; genus Neotoma; species Neotoma lepida. The sequence continues at coordinate 13,238 of LZPO01017599.1, read as the reverse complement.
CTATTACCATTTTTATTGTTTTCTCATTTAAAATGTCTTAACTTTTTATTTATTTATTTATCGTTTGTTTGTTTGTGGGTGTGTGTATAAGTCAGGGGGAAATTTGTTGGAGTCAGTTCTTTCCTTCAGCAATACAGGTCTCAGAGAATCAAATTCAGGTTGCCAGGTTAGGGAGTAAGTGCCTTTATTCACTAAAGCATTGCTGTGATCTATCATTTTTATTTTATTAGTTTTTTGAGACAGGACCTCATGTTTTTCAGGGCTCACCTTGAACTGGCTATATAGCCAAGAATTATATTGAGCTTCTGATCGTCCTGCTTCTACTTTCTGACTGTTGAGATTAGAATTTTCCACCACCATGGCCAGTAATANAGTGCTAGGGATTGAAGTGAGTGTTTCATGCAACCTAGGCAAATANTCTACCAACAGCACTGCACTCTCAGCCTCCATNACTTCATTTGTTTATTATTTAAAGCACATGTTTCCTTCCTCCAAGCCCACCCCTTTTCTTTAATATTATTTCACACACACATACACACCTGCGTGTGTGCATGTGCTCAAATCAATATGCAGTACAATTTGCTGGTTCTTTTTCAGTACATGTGTTCTGTTTTGCTTTCTTTTTCTTTTTTTTGGACCGACCACTTAGTATTGGCTAATCAGGGAACTCATCCCTAGGACAGACTGATTCTCCCTCTCTCAACAGTCATTAACTGCTTGTAGATTTTCATCTAGGGATTGGATCACATGAGCTTTTATCCTGTGCACTCTGTCATGTCATCTGATGGTGGAACTGCTCAGTTCTTACTTAGGCAGCCATTGTACAGATNTCTAGGTATAGCTGTGTTGTCATATCTAAAATATACAATCTCACAGCAGACATACTGATCCTTTGACTCATAATCTTTCAGCCCCCTGTTGCAATGTTCCCTTTGTATTAAATGGAGGAGTTACATTGTAGACATGTTAACTGGGGCTGTACTACCCACAATCAGTTGTTCTTTGCATTTGGGGCAATGTAGCTTTTTGCAATGGTCTGTGGTGATATTTTATCTGTGTCTCTCAATAAAATTTATCTAAAGATCAGAGGAAAACGGACAGCCAGCCGCTAGTAGTAAAAACAAAAGTCATGCAAGTTAGCACATGCCCTTAATCCATCTGGTTCTCTGTGAGTCTAAGGTCACACTAGGGAACAAACTGGAAGGTGGTGGTGGCACAAGCCCTTAATCCTAGCATCAGCCATAGAGTTCTGGAGGTCTGTGCAGACAGAAAATGATGTAGCTTGGTGGAGATAGGAAATGAGTTAGCAAAATGGACAGGCATAAAAAACCTGCTTCTAGAGAAAGTCGCTCTCTTCTCTTCACTCTCTTTGGAAGCAGCAGCAGCATTGGTGAGGTGAGGCTAGCTGGTGGCTTGTTCCTAATTCTTCTTCTCTCTCAGATTTTTCACCCCTATTTCTTGTTCCGTGTGTTTATTAATAAGACTGTTTAGAAATTCATCTTACAATGGTCTTTGTTTGCTGAAAAAAGAACTTTATTTCATGAGTGGCAAAAGCCACTAAGACACTTAGTTTATAGGCATCATATCTGGGAAAGATTACTGATTGCTTTCCTATCTTGGCAGCTTGCATAGCACCTTTCAGTACTATGAAAGTTAACCCTCAGGGAAGTANCTTTCAGGTCAAATCCAGATCTAGTTCTCCAGATCTTTTTTCTTAAGTGCATGGTTTTGTCAGCAACAGAGATTTACCTTCAGCCTCTGAGAAGCAATGGAGGGCATCAGCAGTAACCTATATTATTTTTGGAATCACCTGAACTCCTCTGACCAACAATATGAATGAAGGTTTTCCATGCTTGATACTGGATTTTTGTTGTTGTTATTAGCTAGTTTATGGCTCTTGTGAGGATCCTTGTCAGCGCAAGTGGCATAACTTCCTTTAAGTTACCTATCTATATAATCTATATTTATGTTTATATCTGTATCTATATTCACAGACACACACATATCTGTTGTGATATTTTGTTTGTACTCTAATAAATAAAATTTGCCTGAAGATCAGAGGACAGAGNCAGCCACTAGATTAAACATAGANGCCAGNCAGTGGTGGCANACACCTTTAATNCTAGNACTCNGGAGGCAGAGATCNATCTGGATCTCTGTGAGTTCAAAGCCACCCTAGACTACATGAGATTAATCCAGTCTAAAAGAGAAACAGAGCCAGGTGGTGATGGCACATACCTTTAATCCCGGTATTTGGGAGTCACACTCCTTTAATTCTAGCACTAGGAAGGTTGAGACAGGAAGTGATATGGCTGGGTGGAGAAAGGCATATAAGGTGGGAAGAGACAGGAACTCAGTCCTTTTGGCTGAGGACTCAGGGGCATTCACTCTGAGGATTCATGGAGATGGGATCTTCCCCTTTCTGCTGAGGAATTGGTGAGGTGAGAAGTAGCTGTGGCTTGTTTCCTCTGATCTTTCAGTAGTTACACCAATATCTGGCTCTACATTTTTATTAAAAGACCAATTAGGATTCATGTAACACATATCTATAAAATATATTATATGGTTGTATATATTATATGTATATATACAAATTAAGGAAATATAAAATAATATGACTCCTTGAGGTTTNATCAAACAACTGTAGTCTTATTTGCCCCTCTTCACTCCTTGTCCTTCTGTACTAACTTCCTTCCCTCTCCCCCAATAAGAGGACTTGTTCTGGGTTACTTCACAAAATAAAATTGTTTCTATATCCATCCATTACTTACAAATCTCATGATTTCATTTTCTTTATATCAGAATAGTATTCGATAGTGCATGTTCCATATTTTCATTATCTATTAATCAGTTGAAGGACATTTAGGTTTCCATTTCCTAGTTATTGTGAATAGAGTGGCAATGAACACGGCTGAGTGAGTATTTGTGNAGAAGGATGTACTTAATGTGTTTTCGATAGAATGATATTTTCAACCAGTATAAAGATTAAAGAGCATTTATATTTCAAAGCCCTCTTTTCCTGGAGCTGAGTAAGGCCTCATGATTGTCTTTAGAGCTGGAGATGTTGGTGTCATAACGGGGACCACAGGAGTTTGTGACAAAGGGCTTTGAATGTAAAATAGAAAGGAGCAATTGGAAGAACATGAAGCTGGGTGGACAGTGATCTCACAGATATGCATACTTGAGCTTCTGAAGTATTGAACTTCTGAAGTTCCAGGCAGTCAGAGCAAAGGGAGAAACATAAACTTTTCTAAGCATCAAAATGTCCCCATTGTAGTCACTCTAGTTACTCAGAAGAAACACAGCTTTTCTTAGAACAGAAACCATTGATGATATGTCTCAAGATTCTATGAAGGAGCTCACGCAATTAAGTAGCATGATATTCTCAATAACATACCTTTAAAAAATTCCATAGAACTTATAAACCTTGCTTGTTGTGCTGAAAATCGAAAACACAATCCNAGAAGGGCTATTTTCTTTAGCTAAGGTGCTATCAAGTAAAGTCCATGTCAAGGGAATCACTGATAAATGGAGTTTGGGTTTTATACTTCTANTTTTTAATCATTTCAACCAGAGAGAGATAATTTAGGAGTTCTAAATTATTCAGCCCTTGTCCTGGACTCTTTAAGTTTCCTTTACCAACTATCTGTGAACAAGACCCTATCCTTTTAACCTATTCATAGCTATTTAAATAAACTGAAGACCCTGACACAAAGGAAGCCTCTTGGAGAGTTTCTTTCCACTGATAAATTAAAACAAGAAAAATAAATCCTGATATGTTGACTTATTCTAGATGGATAAGGCACAAAAATCAGAATGGGTGTTCTAGCCAGCCAACACACACACACACACACACACACACACACACACACACACAGAGTTTGGGAACAAGCATGAGGAGGAAGCCAGAGACTTGCTCCTTGCTTCATTGCTTGCTTAGTGTCTTGTCGGAGGTAAGCAAAAGGACAGTTGCCATTTCTTAGGCCCATCTCCACTGTCCCACCAGTATCCAGACTTTTACACTTGCCCCACCTTAGACAAACCCTTCCCAACAACAGGACAGGACAATCTAGCAATTGTCAAACTGATAAAAACAAAGATNCAGAGGCAGGACCTGCAGTGACTGGCTAAAGGATCATATGTGGGGTGACTACAATGGCATATGATCTTTGATGATAAGTATATTTATTTATGAAAGTGAAAAATGAAACACTTGGGAATAACATCTTTAAAAAGTACCGAATGCACTCTAAGAGACAATGCCTCAAGTTCCTCAAGGAATTAATTGATACTCCACTCTCCAGGAAACAGGATGTCAAGCATTAGCCTGAGGTTTTGCAGATTAAGTTGGCAGTGTGCTGCAGCAGGAGGCCTGGGAAAATCAATACTGCAACAATTACCTCTGTAGCATGAAAGCACTGGCCGACATAAGCACTGTGGAGATCCCATTTCATGCTACAGACCAGCAGCTCCATTTCCTAAGGGATGATCATTTTAGCTCCTACTGCTTAGGTTTACAAAACACTAGAATCTTTTCAAGAAAGCCTGCAAGGGCCTCTGTTATCCTCCTAGATGGCTGTGAAGCAGCACATTGTANGAGAAGTCCCTAACCAGAGAGAAAGCTTGCTCTTTCAGAGAGCAGTGTCATCTTCGACCACTACAATGAGGAACATGCTGCCTTCTTTCTCAAGCACCATTTGTCTGAAAGTTGTGCTGCTACTCGAGTTAGCTCAGAACTCAAAAATGGTAGATTTAAGGGGCAGCTAGTGTACATTGGAGAGAGTAGCCCTGACTGGGCTGAAAACACTTATAGCTGGATAGATCCAAGCATACATCTCTGCTGTGTACCCACAATACCTGTCTGGTCACCAGGTTCAGCAACCAGATTGAACATAAATTAGACTATAACGTTCCTGGAATCCTATGCATTCCAGGAGTGTTATATCANATGCCTGGAGATCACAATGGCTTCCCAGATCCTCCCAGTTGTCAATTCCAGAGCTTCAATTAGACTAGTAACAAATTTCTATCATTGAAATATTTTTTATATGCTATGCTTTTCTTAAATTCCCTTCCTGGTTTAGATCCTGGTTACCTTATAGTTAGAAATGAAAAGTATCGGGGACTAAGGGGTTCCATCCCCTCGATAGTCCTCTCCCAGGGTCCAGGAAGAATCTACAACCAGCTGATAATTTAATCTTTGATGAAATGGAATGAATCTACATATATGAAACTCCTTAGTCCATACACTTTATTATTCTGAGTTAGATCTCTCTCTACACAGCTTCTATTTTGCTCTCACGCCTAGCTCCTTTCTTGCCTGATTCTCTCTACAGCTTTCTGCTGTCCCCTCTAANTTCTATCTTAATTTTCTCATCTTAGTTCTGCCNCATCTAGGTTCTCATCCATCTAGTTTTTTCCATCTTAGCTCCTCTCTCATCTCCTTCTTTTCCATCTTGTTCTTCCTCNTCTTGTTCCTCCTCATCAGGCTCTTCTCATCTTCCATCTCATTCCTCTAGTTCTCTCTTCTAGCCCTTCAATCTAGTTCCCCATCTCAGTTCATTCCTCTCCAGTTCTTACCTGTCGAGTTCTTCCATTCTCTTTTCTCTTCTCCATCTCATCCTCAAGGTCTATCTCTAGTTCTCCAGTCTAAATCATCTCCAGTCAAAAGCCTCAAAATTCCTCTCTAAGTCTCTGAGGTTTTCAGTTATATACCCATGCAATAGCAGTGCTCTAGCTAAGGCAAGGTCACCAGGCTTGAATTCTTTCAGGGTCATAAAGGCAGTGACCATCAGGCTTTCTCTTACCATGCAAAAAGGGAGTGGTAAAGGAGAAGGTCAATTGAGAGCTAATGATCAGTTAATATATCAAGAAGGGAATTTATGTGCTCAGTCCACATTCCTAGAAGTGATTAGGTAAGAAGTTAGGAGTCTATAATGTTAGTAAGGCTGTATAAGAAAAGGAGGCTCTCACCTTAAATTGCACAAGAAATAAAGCTATCCGCCTGACCTAGGAAACAGGCATTGTTTCCACAAGAATGTTACCTTAGTTCAGGAGATCTTTTGGCCTTGGATGCTTGATAGATACTTTAGATGAATACACTGTTAGGAGTTCTTGGAACTACACGTAGCATTACAAGAAAATCATCTTAAGAACCAGCTAATATATATACAAAAGCTAATATTACCGTCTTAAGCCATGGCTTGACCTTCGGAGAAGTCCTTGACTTTTCCAAGTAGTACCTTTTGTGATAGTAGCTGAATTCCATTACACTTTCCTGTGGCTTGCAGCAGAAAAAGTATGAGGTGATAATGGCCATCCTATAAGGGTAATTGAGTTTGGATGATTTTGGTAATATGTAGCTGGAAGTTTCTCCGGTCCTGCCCAGCCCCGTCATGTGGATGAATCTCTCCCACCCACGTCCTATAGCCGCTTGGTCCCAAGTAAACACACAGAGGCATATATTACTTAAAAATTGTATGGCCTATGGGTCAGGCTTCTTGCTAGCTAGCTCTCATAACTTAACTCAACCCATTTCTATTAATCCATATGTGGCATTACCAGTCTGCTGGCATTTTGTTGTTCCTTGGGCAGCAGGCTCTTGTCTCTCTCAACTCCACCCTTCTTTGTCTTGTCTTCAGTTCAAATGTACTACCTAACCCTATCCTGCCCTGCCATAGGCCAATGCAGCTTTATTTGTCAACCAATCAGAGCAACACATATTCACAGTGTACTTAGAAAAACATCCCATAGGAATAATATCTAACAGAAATACCAGAATACAGGATACCTATCATCACAAGTACCACTGACCAGAGACAGAAATTGAATGTTTAAGCTCTCTTCATTCAAAGAGACAGCAATTGAGAAAGCAACAGATTCACACTCTAGACAACTACCTTACGTTTATCTCAAGACAGCTGGCTACATAGGAAGGAGAACAAAGACAATCAATAACTACAGAGCTCATGTCATGAGCTCATGCCCCTGCTCAGACGATTAACCTCATCCTAGGGATTCATGGTGTCTATGTCTCTGACTTTGTCATCTCTTGGGATAGCTGGGTCTGAGCTGAAGGGCCCAAGAATATGAAAAGTTGTATGTCTATAGCCTGATAGTGCCCTTAAAACAAGCTACCTGACGCTTTGCCCTACATTCTCCTAGATATGGGAAAGCAGAACAGACCCAGGCTTTGTAAATATCTTGAACTAGCACCCTGTAATCAGAGATTGTAAATCTTGACTCTGGGGGTGCACTCTGAGAGGCCGTGAATCCCAATATGTACTCTCTGCCCTGTGTATAAACTTTGGCTATAAAAAGATGCTTAGAGCCCCTTAACTCTCTGTGGCCCTAACTAGTTAGAAGGTTTTGTTCCCCNGCAGTGTTTTGAATAAAGTTACTTCTGGTTTATAGACTTCGGTGNTCTGATTCCTATTATTCACACAACCTCAGGACCCAATAGAGCCTTCTAAAATAATGCTGAATTTGTTTATTTTTTGTCAGGTTGAACATTCCACCAGGAACCACCTAGACTGAGGGGTTAACTCATAACAATCAAACCATTGACAATGTGTCATGCTGAGCTATGCACAGTGTTCACTTGCAGAATTTTATGTACAATACAGGGGACAATGGTGTCCTAATGATATACAATATAAAAGTGGTCCTATCTCCTTCTCTAGTCCCTTGATAATCTTAGAATACTGGTGGATGGCAAAGGTATTTCTTGTTTATTTGATTGGTTTTGTTTTGTTTTGTTGAGGGGGGAAGGAAGGTGAGTGGAGCAATGGAAGAATGACCAAGACATATCTTGACCTCTCAAAAATTTAAAAAAGCTCTCCTGATGAGCAAANCCACTTTTAGTTCATACTCTACCATGAAGAAATCAATATCTGCCACTAAGTCCAACTCCTTCACCTGTTGAATATAATAAAATAGGACAGTAAAGGAACACTTTCCATTATGCTGCTGTCGTTGCTGGACTTCAAGGATTAATGAACACTAAATTGAAGAACTGTGTTTTTAATGAAGAGAAGGCCTATCACAGAAAGGTCCATGCAAGGGAAACAAGAATGAGAGAGGTTACAAAGCTTGGGAGAAAGGCAGAGCATGAGGGAAGCTGCCTGGGAATCTCTACATTCCAGACCTAGGAAGGCTGTTTAGTGTATCCCTGAAATAGCATCCCTTCTTATTTAAATGAACTTGACTGGTTTTTATTTTGTTTTTCTTGTTTTGTTTTGTTTTTGTACTGACACCAAAATGGCCTAACTATAGTAGGAGCATTGAGATAGGGAAATACTAGAAAGCCAGAGGAAAACAAGAAAATTTGAATAATCTATCAAGAAGACATTCTGATTCTCCTAATGGAAGACAGAAAAATTGGAACACATTATTTGAATTGAGTGAAGTGTTAGCTTCTCTACACACCACATTACTCTTTATAGAAAAAAGGATGTGTCTTGTGCAGAAAGGTAATTTAATTCAAAAGATAATGGATGATGGCTCTTAGTAGTACATCTGCAAACTAAGATTTCTAAGGACTTGTTTTGGCCTGTGAAAAATTGTTGCAGTGAAATGCCTTAAAAGTTGCTCCATGTTTTGTGAAATTTAAATTTGAGTTCAAAATTAAGTTTCTATACTAACACGTGCCATTTCAAAAATGCAGTCACAATTTGCTGTTCTTAAAATACTTTGGAAGAAGTAGTAACCCCATCAGAACCTAAAAATCAACCTAAGAAAGAAAACAGACAAAATAATGTCAAAAATGCCAAGGGNTTCCTCTAATTGCACTCATAAAGAAAGAATGACATAGAAAGTCGACACTATGGAGCTTGCTTTGCAGTTACACCTACATCAGTGACACTGCACGTGGCTCCTTGGCTATGCACTTAAAATGAAGACAGTAATATATTCAACCTAGGACTATTGTATACTAAAAAAGATCAAAGATATAAAAACTTCTGATTCATAAATAGCATTCATTGGTGCCTTAATGTTTTCACTGCCAGGGTCTTGTTAATTTTATCCCCAGGTGGGTTTGTGTGTATATATGTGTGTATGTGTGTGTGTGTGTGTGTGTGTGTGTGTGTGTGTACAGTGAATAGGATGAGGTTCTCTTCTTGGTTTCTTTCACAGTATGTTTGTCAAAAGTATGTAGGAAGGCTACTTGTTTTATATTTTAAGTTTATAACATGGTAATTAATGAATGTGTTTACTAACTCTAACAGTTTTTAATGGAGTCTTTAAGACCTTTTACATATAGTATATCAACTACAAATATGGATACTTTGACTTCTTTTCCTATTCTTGTCTTTCTAATTCCTTTCTCTAGTCTTGTTGATCTAGGTAGTCAAGAACTATATGGGATCTAGTCTTGTTGATCTAGGTAGTCAAGAACTATATGGGATGTGAAGTTGGGGGTAAGTGAGTAGGTTGGGGAGTAGTTGAGTGAGAACATGTGCAAAATACATTGTATGAAATCCTCAAATAATTAATAAAAATATATATTCTTTCTTTCCTTCTTGGCCTGATTTTGTATGTTGTATNCACCTAGAAATTCATTTATTTCTTTTAGGCTTTCTAATTTAGAGGAATGGAGCTTTTAGAGTATGTCCTTACAATTATTGAGCTTCCTCAGTGCCTGCTGCAATCTCTCCCTTTTCATCTCTAATTTTATTGATTTGGCTCTTCTCTTCCTTTCCTTTGGTTACTTTGTCTAAGGGTTTGTCCAACCTGTCCATCTTTCCAGATAAACAGCTCATGCCACTGATACTTTGTATTTTCAGTTTGCTTGTTTCTATTTCATTAATTACAGCCCTGATTGAGATGGTCCTTTCCTGTCTGAGGCTTTAGTTTTTGATTTGTTCTTATTTTCCTGAGGCTTTAAGGTTTATCATTAAGTTATTTACTTGACTTCTCTCTGACTTTTTAAGATAGGTGTTCAGCACTATATACTTCTTAGGACTCCCTTCATTATACCCCATAGATTTTAGTATGTTGAGTTTTCTTTTTCATGAAATTCTAGGATTTAAAAAAAAAAACAAACAAACCTTTTCTCTTCTTGATTTCTTAGTCAATCAATTTCTATTCAANTGTATTTTGTTTAGACTCTCTGAGTTTTGTGTACTTTCCAAAGTTCTTATGGCTGTTGATTTCTATCTAGCTTTAGTCCACTGTGGTCAGATAGAATAAGGTGTGTTATTTCAATTTTCCTATACTGGCTGAGACTTCCTTTGTATCTAGTAAACGACCAATTTTGCAGAAAGTCTCATGGACTAGCGAGAAGAATGCATATTCTTTAGTGCTTTGATAGACTGTTCTGTAAATATCTGTTAGGTTCATTTGATTTATGATTTCATTTCACTCCAATTTTTCTCTGTTTAATTTTTGTTCAGATAACTTATCCATTGGTACTGAAGTCACCTACTATTACTGTGCTGGGGTTAATCTGTGATTTTATATTGAATACTATTTCTTTTATAAATTTGATAGAGTTGTTTTGGGTGTGTACATGTTTAAAATTTTAATATCCTTCTGGGGGGTCAAGGAGGGAACACATGGCTCTCCCTTGGAAGGGGAAATAGAGTAGATTTCACAGATGGAATGGGGGCAGGTGGGATAGGACTAGGAGGGAACAGGTGACATAGATGGAAAACTCCTTGTAATGGGGTGTGGAGCCTGAATATGCCATTTTCAGTAACCAGACAAGGCTTCCGGTGGAGGGATTGGGACAACAACCCATTAACAAAACCTTCCCCATGAAATTTGTCCTGCCTGCAAGATATGCTGAGGTAACCGTGGTGCAGAACTTGTAAGAGTGTCCAACCAATGACTGTTCCAACTTGAGTCCTATGCCATGAGAAGGAGCCCAGGTCTGACACTGCCTGAAGGGGCAAGAACCAGAGGATAGATAACCCAGAGACCTAGGATAGAACCAAACATGAATAGCATAAATAAACAAACACAAATAAACAAGGTCAATGAAATGATTCCTAATGATATTCTGCTNTATTTGTAGAACAGAGGCTAGTATAATTGTCATCAGAGAGGCTTCATCCAGCAATTTGCTCAGAGCAGATGCAGAGACCCACAGCCAAACATTAGACAGAGCTCGGGGAATACTGTGATAGAGCGTGAGGAAAGACTGTNGGAGCCAGAAGGGTCAAGGACACCACAAGAAAATGACCCACAGTATCAACTAACCAGGGCTTATCGAGGCTCANGGAGACAGAACTGACAATCAGCGAGCCTGTATGGGTCTAACCTAGGTCCTTTGNATATGTGTTATGGATGTNTNGCTTGGTGGTCTTGTGGGACACCTAACAGTGGGAGTTTCCTATCTCTGACACTTTTGCCTGCTTTTGAGATCCCTTTCCTCCTATTGAGTTTCCTCCTACAGCCTTAATATGATATGAAGGGATGGGCCCAGTCTTAGTACAACTTGATATGCCATATTTGGTTGTTATCCCTGGGAGGCCTGGACTTTGTTGAAGGGAAATAGAGGAGTGATTCTGGGGAGGGGGGTAGGGGGGGTATAGAAGGGAAGGTGGAGGGAGGGACTGGAAGGAGAAGGGGGAGGGAAACTGTGGTGAGGATATATTATATGAGAAAAAAATAATAAATAAAAAGAAAAGGAAAAATCCTCCTGGTAGATTGCTCAATTAGTGAGTTTAATATTAACTTCCTTATGTCTTCNGATTAATTTTATTTTCAAAGTCTTTTGTCAGGTATAATAACAGCTCCATTTGCTTGTTGCCTGGTTATCTTTGCTTGGAATGCCCTTTCCCATTCTTTTAACCTAAGGTAGCTATCGTATGTTTGTTTGTATGTCTACACTTTAATGACTGAGCAATCTCTCCAGCCCAGGTGATATCTATTGTTGATAGTGAGGTATGTTTCTTACAGGCAGCAAAAAAGAAAAATCCTGCTTTAATAGTTTTTATCTAAAGTATTAGGGTGTATCTGTTATTGGATGCATTTATATAATTAATATTTAGAGTTATTGCTTTTATCATGGAAAGTTTTTATTTCTCCCATCCAACATCAATCATTAATTATGAAAGTGACCCTACAGACATGCCCATAGAACAACATGATTGGGGCAATTTTTCAATGGAAGTTCTCCCTTCCTAGGTGACTCTAATTTGTATCAAGATGATAAAAAAATGAGCAGCACACTTTGCTTAATTTTATTTTCTTGTCTTGCATTGTCTTGCTTATTTCATTCAGATACTTATTTTTGTTCTCTTAGAGTATATGCATATCTTCTTTGAATTGTTTGAAGATGGTTTTAGCCATTATTCTGAATTCCTTGTCTGGAAGATCTTGCAGATACTTCTCATTAGTCATTATGAAACCAGTAAGTTTTGGAGGAGATTTTGGTTTTGTTTGTTTCTTTCTTTGTTTTTGCTGGGATGTGTCATCTAGAGTTCGCTTAAAGTGTGCCAGGATCTGGGGGTGCAAAACTGTTGGAGCTTGGAGTTATGGGAGTAGTAGAAATATGTACTAAAGACATTTTAAAAGTACTATTATTGGATTGGTTAATTCTTTATTTAAATTTTTCTGGGGGCAGCTGTGACAGAGNACAATTATTTTTAACCCTAATCTTTATTTCCTTGTAAGCAATGGCTATATATACTTGGATTTGTAAATTATAACATAAAATATTTTTATTATTGAAATTATGTCAAAACATTTTGATTTACCCTGTTCCTCTTTATATAGTTACCCTACTCACTGTAATTTATTTTAAGAAATTATTATACTGATAAAATATGGACAAAACTCTTTCCTAAAAAATTAACAGAATTTTTTGAGAGTTCTTTTTCCTAAAAGTTGACTTACTCACCAAGAAATTCTTCACTANACCTGTCATTTAAATGCAAGTTTCCATAAGAGTTTATGTAGGTAATTATGTCACTCCAACAAAAAGTTGGACATTCNGATATANAGNCACAAATTACAAATTCTTTAACCTGAAAGTCTTTATCAGCTTTAACAGTAAAGTGGTTGGATGTGGTCCGTGTTAAACTATCCATGAATGCTTCAGTAGATGACCTACACTCACACANACAAAGATAGTGAATGCAATGGGTTTTTAAAAGAAAACATGAAGTTAGTAAGGAATAGTGGTNAAGGATAGGGGAGAGATTGGAGAACAACAAAGGAGGGTAGATTTGATCAAAATGCTTTATTTGCATGCACAAAATTCTCAAACAATAAAAATTGAAATATATATA
>LZPO01017598.1:92829-104045 GCA_001675575.1 Neotoma lepida | reverse complement strand
AACAACCACCAACCAAACAGAAAATCCCAGAAAGAAAAATGAAGACTTGCCTCAATTTTTGTTATGATAGTATACATGGCAGAGCTACATGCCAAGATGAACTGCAAGGCAAACACATGAGTCTCCTCAACTGGCCATTTACCACTGCATCCCAACCATCATAAGACACATGTTTGAGTTCTTAAGACAAATTACTGCATTAAATGGTCACAAGTCTCCCTGATAACACTTTCTGTNGAGCTCTACTGGCACCCAATTTGATAAGCATGACATAGCGTTGTGTGTGCTTTACAAGAATGTTTTTACAATATGGCACAGTGTTAAGATCACTGAAGAGAAAAGGCTCAAATGGCTCTCATTTTAAAATATATTTGAAAAATCAATCTTTATTAACAAAAATGAACACTGGTAAAAACTGCTTTTGTATCTGACTATAAAATAGATGAGTAAAAATCTAATTTATATCTAAGACCTGAGTTCTTAAACAAATTTAAAACAGGTTTTCTGAGCTAACATGACACTACTATTTTTAAATTTAACACTCTAAAGTTCAGTGATAAGAAATGTTTTTAGGGTGAAATAATAGGCAATTATGTTTTGGAAAGTATAACTCCATATAACTATACAAAATATGGTCATGTCCTGTTTAAATTACTCTTATCTCAAAGTCTTTTATGATTCAATTAAAAAAATAAATCAGCAAATAATTTCTCCCATCCCCAATTTCTAAGGGTAGCTATCTACTCATTCCTATGTGGTCTTCATTAGCTTCCTCAGCAGTGAGACAGATGCTAGGGATTCAGAAATTGAGCTAAGATCCAGCTGACCCTTCATGCCAAGCTCACACATGGTGTCATGTCATAGCACCTCTACTTTGTGTTGCCCAGGTGGCAGTGTCAGCAAAGGGTTAATCATTCTACATGATGTACCAAAGAGCAACACTGTTAAGAAACGGTCAGTAAAAACACTCACCTACAGGATCCTAAGTCAATGCTGACTGATGGCAAAATAGGGTTTGTTTTTGTTTGCTTGCTTGCTTTTTTAAAAAGAAGAGTATTAATCCTAAATTATTACCCCTAACTATTGCTTTTAAATGTATTAACATCTAATAATATTCTATCTTGCTACCATATGAAAATCTACACAAAGCCTTTAAGAATTTTACAGACAAATTATACCTTAGGTATTTTTTGCTCTAAGAGGTACAAATATGAAAGATTAAACAATTCAGAAACAAGATCAAGAGCAAAGGCAGTAGCCCATGAAATAGGTAAACTTAAAATATGTCAAATGGCAAAAGAGCAAAATAGATAGGTTTGTTTTTTACTTACAAGTTGGTAACTGGCTCTCCTTTCAACGGAGGTAGGAGATTCCCTGAGCCAATCAAGCAATTGTGTACTATAGTCAGACTCTGTAGAATATCATCTCTATACAACACAAAAGATATTGTCATATTTTAGAAGATCCCTAATTCATTTTTAACAAGACTTCTAGAATCTAGGGAGAAGAACAAAAACTTTATCTAATGGTCATGGACACAACAAATATCAGTTCATTACTTAGTGGTACAACATAAACGTATTTATTGCTAATATTAGGCCTTCTTACACTTAAACAGGTTTTAAATGATTAGTCACAAGTAGCAACTAACTGCACTCTGAGAAGTAAATTTTAATTTAATTAACTAAATACTAAGATAAATACCACTAACAAGAAACAATGGCAAAAATGTCTACCTTACTTCAAATTTTAAACATGGAATTGGAAAAAAAGGAAAAAGGAAAAAACAAAAATCGAGCTACACATTTGCTTCCAAAAAGGAGTTTAGCACATTTGACACACAGTAAATTTTTGCTCCTATTTTAGGAATCTTCAAAACTTCAAACTATAAAAGCCTAATGGATTAAAAAATAGCTATTTCTTGTTAAATTCCTATGGAAAAGAAAGAAAATCTCAGTTAAATAACCTCAATGTCAACACTGAGAGCTACTAAAAAGAATCAACAAATTCAATGTTCAATAGGGGGATAAGGCCTTTCCTTTGAAACCTTACCTATACTTTTCAAAAATAAGCAAGTGAAATCGCTAAGTAGAAGTGTTTCTGCCAAAAACTGGGAAGGTGAGATGGGAATTAGTTTTTCTATTTAAATTAGTTAGGTGGGCTTAGTGTGGTGGTGCATTCCTTTACTCCCAGCACTTGGGAGGCAGAGACAGGTGGATCTCTGGAGTTTCAGCATGGTCTACATGGTGAGATCCTGTCTCAAAATAAAACAAGAAAAAGAATATACAAACAAACAAACCAAAAACCTAAAATGTTTAGATGGGGCTGAGATGGTTAGCACAACGACTGCCTAGCATGATGTCCTGGTTTTGATCCCCAGCACTGTATAACCTGGGCATGGTAGGACAGATTTATAACCCCAGCACTCGGGAAGTGGAGGCAGAGGATCAGAGGTTCNGAGTCATCTTTGGCCAGTTTTGACTATAAAGAGGTCCTCTCTCAAAAATCAAAAAAATGAAATTTTTTTACAGTGTTCAATGTTTTTCTCAGTGCATTTAATGCATATTTTCAAAACAAACATTGAATATGTTATGTATCATGGAGCTGGAGAGATGGCTCAGAGTACTTGTTTCTCTTGCAGAGGACCTGAGTTCAGTTCCCAGCATCCACATTGTGGCTCACAACTATCCTGTTCCAGAGGAGCCTTGTGACTTCTGTGGCTACCAGGCATGCACATGCAGGCAAAACACTCATATACATAAAATAAAATATCTATAAAAAGAGATTTAAAAGTAAAAAGTAAACATATGCATCAGGTATAGAGGTTGGGGCAAGTACTGAAGTTTGAAAGGTACTGTAGAGGAAAACTAACCTAGACATTTCAAGTTCTCCATCCCCACAACATTGGAGTTTGATGAGTTCAGGCTGAAGAAAGGATTCTAACAAATAGAAGGCGAAAGAGACTTCCTCTGAAGAAGGAACATGCCACTGGATCCCCAGATTCCACAAATCTCCAGGCTTACCCCAGTCCTAGAAGAGAAAAGATTTTCATTAAGTTGTAAAGTTGGAGAAAAACTTGTATATACAATATTTCTAAAGTTTAAAAGCACACATAGAAATATGTCAACACATGGAAAAGAGACTCATGAAAATATCATTACTCTTTCACTATTACTCCTGAAAAATATCTCCCTAAAAGCCNTTTAATATGCATTTTCTGCAGGAGAGAAAGCAAGTTCATACAAAGGTAGCTAGTTTAGGACTGGAATTATGTATAACTATTGAGGTTAGATATGGCTCAGCCACTGAAGAAAGGCAGAAAACTTTCCAGGCATGGTGGTGCAGAGCAGCTATCTATCACAGCACAGAAGCAACTGACACAGGAAGATCACAACTTCAAGGCCAGCCTAGGCTATGTTGCAGGAAAAGAGAGTAGAGTTTTAGCTTCATGGACAAGTTAAAATGTACGAGTCTATTACATTCCAATAATAGGATTTTTTGTTCTGTTTTTATTTATTATTTATTCATTCATTATTTGTATGTATGTATGTATGTATTTGTGTGTGTATGCAGTGTCTGCCTGCATGTACGCCTGCATGCCTGCAGAACAGGGTACCAGATCTCATTATAGATGGTTGTGAGCCACCATGTGGTTGCTGGGAATTGAACTCAGGACCTCTGGAAGACCAGCCAGTGCTCTTAACCTCTGAGCCATCTCTCTAGCCCTCCAATAACAGTTATAAGTAATGTACTTTAATATAAAGAACTGGGACACTGAATGCTCTCCCAGAGCAAAGGGGTTTGATTCCAGTACCCATGTGGTGGCTCACAACTCTCTGCAACTCCATTTCCAGGGGATCTGATGCCCTCTTCTAGTATTTGTGGACAATGGACACATATCTGGTTCACAGACACACACACAAACAAAATACCCACACTCAATAAATAAATAAAACTTCTTTAAAAGACCTGACATTTTTATACATGGCAAGAAAAAACAGTATCTCTGAATTACTTAGAAAAAGAACCCAATATATTTATTCTTTAATCCTAAATGATTGAAAATGCTTGCCTTGATAGGGAAGTATTCAGAAGGTGGCTTGTTAAAGCCACCTGGCACACTGCAGTACTCTGTGGGATAGATTAGTGTGGTAGAACGAAGAAGATGATGCAGAAGGTTGCAAGACAGTGTGTAGCCTTGCTTACAGGTCAAGTGTAGGGTTCGCTGGAGAATCTTCACAAATTGTTCCCTATACAGAAGCAACTTCTTCCCATCCACCCGAGTAATCTGAAAAGACAGAAAAAATACATGAAGGCAGCTAGGCTATGGTGGCACACATCTTTAATCCCAGCATGCCGGAGGCACAGGCAGGTATCTGTGAGTTCCAAGCCAGCTTGGTCTACAGAACAAGTTCCAGGACAGTTAGAGCTATGCAGAGAAACCCTGTCTCAAAAAACAAAACAAAACAAAACAAAACAACAACAACCAAAACAAGCCAACAAAAAATCCAAAAACAAACCTTGAAGGATTTGGTTTTAAGTCTAGAATCAATAATTAATTCAGCAGCTGACATTACTGTAGCTTAAAAAACAGTATTTCTGTAAATAACTTTAAATCATTTGAAAAAATGTCACTTTCAACTATACTTTAGCCCGGAGGCACAGGCTCCACTTGCACTGATAGGAGGACAAGGTGGTGAGTTACTGGTCTCCCAGCTGGCAACACCCTAGGCCCCTAGGCACATCTCATGCCCCTCCCCCACCCATCATAGCGAGAGCAACCAGTCAGCCAGGTAAGGACTCCTGCCAGCAGACCACTCTACCACCCCAACCACTCACTGGACCCTGTAACCTTCAAGTCCCACTCAGCCCCCCAAACACATGGAACCCATCCTCCTCCTCCCTCCTCAGGCAACCATCCCCTGAGGCATTAGAGGCCCCCAGAGGCACAGACACCACCAGCACTGATTGGAGGAAGAATCAACCTATAATTATCCCAAACTCAGATGGGTAGAGGGCAGTGTAAGAATACATTCAACAGCATAAAGTGTAATATGGCACCACCAAAACCCAGTGATTCTAAAACAGCAAAACCTGAACATCCCAAGGAACATGAGGCAGAAGAAAACGACCTTAAAAATAACTTTATGAAGATGATAGAGGCCCTTAAAGAGGAAATGAAAAATTCCCTTAAAGAGGAAATGAAAAATTCCCTTAAAGAGGAAATGAAAAATTCCCTTAAAGAGGAAATGAAAAATTCCCTTAAAGAAATCGAGGAAAAGACACACAAAAATTGGAAGATATCAATAAATTCCTTAAAGAAAGCCAAGAAAAAAACAATCAAACAGGTGAGGGAAACAGGTCAAGACTTGAAAATTGAAATAGAGGCAATAAAGAAAACACAAACCGAGGGAATTCTGGAAAGGAAAAATCTGGATAAATGAACAGGAACTACAGTTGCAAGCATAACCAACAGAATGCAAGAGATAGACGAGAGGATCTAAGGTGTTGAAGATACAATAGAGGAAATAGATTAATCAGTCAAAGAAAATGTTTAATCCAACAGTCTCAACACAAAACATCCAGGAAATCTGGGACACCATGAAAAGACCAAACTTAAGAATAATAGAGAAGAATACCAGCTCAAAGGCACAGAAAATATATTCATCAAAATCACAGAAGAAAACTTTTCCAACCTAAAGAAGGACATGCCTATGAAGATAAAAGAAGCTTACAGAACCAAAAAGACGGGACAAAAAAAAAAAGTCCCTTCACCACATCATAATCAAAACACTAAACATACAGAATAAAGAAAAAGTATTAAGAGCTGCAAAGGAAAAAGGCCAAATAACATATGAAGGTAGACCTACCAGAATAACACGGGACTTCTCAATGGAGACTTTGGAAAGCCAAATAGTCCTGGACAGATGTTTTACAGACACTGAGTGACTACAGATGCCAGCCCAGACTACTATACCCACCAAAACTGTCAAACCGTGAAAAAAATCACCATAGACTAAGAAAACAAGATATTCCATGACAAACCAGATTTAAACAATACCTATCCACAAATCCAGACCTATAGAAAGCACTAGAAGGAAAACTTCAACCCAAGGAAGTTAGCTGCACCCACGAAAACACAGGCAGTAGAAAACCTCACAAATAGAAAATCCCAAAGAAAGGAAACACACACTACCACCACCACCAACAAAACGTAATAAGAATTAAGAATCACTGGTCATAATATCCCTCAATATCAGTAGACTCAATCCACCTATAAAAAGACACAGGCTAAAGGAATGGATGCAAAAACAGGATCCATCCTTCTGCTGTGTACAAGTAATACACCTCAAGGCAAACATTTCCTCAGAGTAAAGGTTGGGAAAAGATTTTCCACTCAAATGAACCTAAGAAATAAGCTGGTGTAGCTACCTAATTATGCTGGTGGAAGCTCCACCTTAGCCCCTGGCACCCTGGCATCCATATACCCAAAGACTCTGGAATGTTCTGGTGGAAGGTCCACCTCAATTCCCCTCCCCCATCCCTTTCCCCAAACCCAACCCCTCAAAGCCTGCCAAACACAGCTCCTCCCTCAGAGATGCTTAAGACCACACTCCCAGAGGTATTTAAACTGCATCCCAGAAAACAGACACCATGGTTTTCTGGTCTTGTTCCCATTTCCTCTCTGGGGCTCTTGAGAATTACCTGGGAATGCTTTACTCATTAAACTGGGGCTTTTTCTAATTTGGTCTGATTTGGATTGCTGTATTGGTGGAGAGGCTTATCGGGGTGCAAAAACTTTTCATTAATATCTAACTTCAAACTAAAATTAATCAAAAGAGATGGAGAAGGACATTTCATATTCATCACAGGAAAAATCTATCAAGATTAAGTCTCAATTCTGAACATTTATGCCCCAAATACAAGGGCACCCACATTCGTAAAAGAAACATCATTAAAGCTTAAATCACACATCAAACCCCACACATTAATAGTGGGAGACTTCAACACCCCACTCTCTGCAATGGACAGATCTGCCAGACAGAAACTTCACAGAGAAATAAGGAAAGTAACAGATGTTATGACTCAAATGGACTTAACAGACATCAATAGAACATTCCACCCAAACACAAAAGAATATACCTTCTTCTCAGCACCTCACAGAACATTCTCTAAAACTGACCACATACTCGGTCACAAAGCAAACCTCAACAGATACAAAAAATTGTAATAACTCTCTTTATCTCATCCAATCAACATGGCTTAAAGTTACAACAACAACAACACAAATTGCAGAATACTCAACTGAATCACCACTGGTTCAAGAAAGAAATTAAAGACATCCTAGAATTCAATGAAAATGAATGCACAACATACCCAAACTTATCAGACATTATGAAAGCAGTGCTAAGAGGAAAGCTCATAGCACTAATTGCCTACATAAAGAATTTGGAGAAATCTCACACTAGCTACTTAACAGCACACCTGAAGCTCTAGAACAAAGAAGCAAACTCACCCAGGAGGAATAGACACCAGGAAATACTCAAATTGAGGGCTGAAATCAATAAAATAAAAACAAAGAGAATACAAAGAATCAATGAAACAAAGAGTTGGTTCTTTGAGAAAATCAACAAGATAGACAAACCCTTATCCAAACTAAACCAAAGGCAGAGAGAGAATATCCAAATTAACAAAATCAGAAATGAAAAGGGAGATATAACAACTGACAACAAGGAAATCCAGAGAATCATCAGGTCATACTTCAAAAACCTCTACTGCACAAAACTGGAAAATTTAAAAGAACTGGACAATTTTCTGGATAGGTATCACATATCAAACTTAAATGAAGACCAGATAAACAATTTAAATAGAACTATAACCCCTAAGGAAATAGAAGCAGTCACTAAAAGTCTCCCAATCAAAAAAAGCCCAGGGCCAGATGGTTTCAGTGCAGAATTCTACCAGAATTTCAAAGAAGAGCTAATTCCAATACTCTTCAAATTGTTCCACACAATAGAAACAGAAGGAACACTGCCAAACTCTTCTTACGAGGCTACAGTTACCCAGATACCCAAGCCACAGAAGGATGCAACAAATAAAGAGAATTACAGATCAATCTCCTTTATGAGCACTGATGCAGATATACTCAATAAAATACTGGCAAACCAAATCCAAGAACACATCAGAAAAATCACCCACCAAGATCAAGTAGTCTTCATCCCATAGAGCAGGGATAGGTCAACATACAAAAATCTGTCAATGTATTCCACAATAAAAACAAAGAAAAAAACCACATGATCTTCACCACATGATTAGATACTGAAAAAGCCTTTTGACAAAATCCAACACCCTTCATGATAAAGGTCTTGGAGAGATCAGGGATACAAGGAACATACCTAAACATAATAAAGGAAATATACAGCAAGCCGACAGCCAACATCAAACCACTAAAATCAGGAACAAGACAAGGCTGTCCACTCTCTCCATATCTATTCAATATAGTACTCTATATTGTTCTAGCTAGAGCAATAGGACAACAAAAGGAGATCAAGAGGATACAAATTGGAAAGGAAGAAGTCAAACTTTCGCTATTTGCAGATGATATGATAATATGTGTCAGTGACCCCGAAAATTCTCCCAAGGAATTCCTGCAGCTGATGAACACCTTCAGTAACATGGCAGGATACAAGATTAACTCAAAAAAAAAAATCAGTAGCCCTCCTATATACAAATGATAAATTGGCTGAGAAAGAAATCAGAGAAACATCACTCTTTACAACAACCACAAATAATATAAAATACCTTGGGGTAACTCTAACCAAACAAGTGAAGGACCTGTATGATAAGAACTTTTAAGTCTTTGAAGAAAGAAATTGAAGGATCCACATAGTAAAAATAGCAACCTTACCAAAAGCAATCTAGAGATTCAATGCAATCCTCATCAAAATCCCAATTCTTCACAGACCTTGAAAGAACAATACTCAACTTCATATGGAAAAACAACAACAACAACAACAACAAAAAACAAGTATAGCCAAAACAATCCTGTACAATAAAGGAATTTCCAGAGGCATCACCATCCCTGACCTCAAGCTCTAATATAGAGCTACAGTAATAAAAACAGCTTGGTACTGGCATAAAAACTGACATGTGGACCAATGGAATCGAATTGAAGGCCCTGACATTAATCCACACATATGAACACCTGATTTTTGACGAAGAAGCCAAAACTGTACAATGGAAAAAAGAAAGCATCTTCAACAAATGGTGCTGAAATAACTGGATGTTGACATGTAGAATGCAAATAGCCGGTTGGTGGAGGCACATGTCTTTAATCTCAGAACTCAGGAGGCAAAGGAGGGTAGATCTCTGTGAGTTTGAGGCCAGCCTGGTCTACAGAACGAGTTCCAGGACAGTCAGGACTGTTACAAAGAAACCCTGTCTGGAGAACAAACAAACAAACAAAAAAAGGAATGCAAATAGATCCCTATCTATTGCCACACACAAAAGTCAAGTCCAAGTGGATCAAAGACCTCAACATAAATCCAGTTACACTGAACCTGAGAGAAGAGAAAGTGGGAAGTAGCCTTGAACGCATCGGCACATTGGCACAGGAGACCGCTTCCTAAATACAACACCAGTAGCTCAGACACTGAGAGCAACAGTTGATAAATGGGACCTCCTGAAACTGAGAAGCTTCTGTAAGGCAAAGGATAAGATAAATAAGACAAAACGACAGCCTACAGAATGAGAAAAGATCTTCACCAACCCCACATCTGACAGAGGGCTGATCTCCAAAATATATAAAGAACTCAAGAAACTATACAGCGAAATAATGAACAATCCTATTAAAAAATGGGGCACAGAGCTAAACAGAGAATTCTCAATGGAAGAATCTCAAATGGCTGAAAGACATTTAAGGAATTGCTCAACATCCTTAGTCATCAGGGAAATGCAAATCAAAACGACTCTGAGATACCATCTTATACCTGTCAGAAGGGCTAAGATCAAAAACACTGATGACAGCTTATGATGGAGAGGATGTGGAGCAAAGGGAACACTCCTCCACTGCTGGTGGGAGTGCAAACTTGTACAGCCACCTTGGAAATCAGTATGGTGGTTTCTCAAAAAATTGGTAATCAATCTTCCTCAAGTCCCAGCGATACCACCCAAGGAATGCTCAATCACACCACAAGGACACATGCTCAACTATGTTCATAGCAGCATTATTCGTAATAGCCAGAACCTGGATACAACCAAGATGTCCTCAACCGAAGAATGGATAAGGAAAATGTGGTACATTTATACATACAATGGAGTGTTCCTCAACAGTTAAAAAAAATGCCATCATGAAATTTGCACACAAATAGATGGAACTAGGAAAAAAAATTACCTGAGTGAGGTAATCCAGACTCAGAAAGACAAACATGGTATGTACTTACTCGTAAACGGATATCAGATGTAAAGCAAAGGATAACCAGGGTACATTCCACAGCCCTAGAGAAGCTAGGTAACAAGGAGGACCCTGAGAGAAACAAGCATGGATCGCCCTAGGAAGGGGAAATAGATGAGATCTCCTGGGTAAACTGAGGGGTAGAGGGTAAGAGGGGATGGGGGATGAGAACATGAGAGAACAGGATGGTCGAGCTGGGGGAGGGATGGAGAGAGAGAGAGCAATGAAAGAGATAGCTTAATGGAGGGAGCCATTATGGGGTTAGGGAGAAACCTGGTGCTAGGGAAATTCCCAGGAATCCACAAGGATGACCCCAGCTAAGTCTCCTAGCAATAGTGGAGAGGGTGCCTGAACTGGCTTTCTCCTGTAATTAAACTGGTGACTACTGTAATTATCCTCAGAGATAACTCTATCCAGTAACTAATAGAAGCAGATGTAGAGATCCACAGCCAAGCATTGGGTCTAGCTCCTGGAGTCCAGTAGAAGAGAAGGAGGAGGAATTACACGAGCTAGGAAGGTCAAAATCATGATGGGGGGAAACCCACAGAGACAGCTGATTGGAGCTAGTGGGAGCTCACTGACTCTGGACTGACAGCTGGGGAACCTGCATGAGACCGAACTAGGCCCTCTGAATGTGGGTGACAGTTGTGTGGTTTGGTCTGTTTGTGGGGCCCCTGGCAGTAGGACTAGGATTTATCCCTAGTGCATGAACTGGCTTTCTGGAGCCTATTTCCCAGGATGTGACACCTTGCTCAGCCTTGAT
>LZPO01017598.1:45994-75824 GCA_001675575.1 Neotoma lepida | reverse complement strand
TCTGTGCTTGTTCCGGAGACTTTCCAGGTCAGGGAGAACTGGGAACTTTTCATCTTCAAACAACTAGACAACACACACACACACAAAACCTTAAAGGTCAATGCAATGGCTCAGCAGGTACTTGCCATGCAAACTTGACCACTTGAGTTCAATCCCTGTAATCCAGGTAAGATGGAAGGAAAAAAACATATTCCATAACATCGTTCTCTGGCCTCTACACATGTGCCAAAGTGCATATAACACACACACACACACATACACAAACACACACACACACAATTAATAAATTAACTTTTTAAAAAAGAAGTAAAAATTCAATCAGGAGCTGGGAACACTGTATTGTGCTCAATGACTAGCACTACAAGATCAGAAACTATTTATACCTTTAACTTACTCTTCAAAGTACACTAAAGATGGGGGAAAGCCCACAGGTAAATAAGAGGCTTTATAAACTGAGAGCTACTTACGGTCGGCAGCTTTTCACGAGTGTTTTGAGAACATTTTCTACAGAACTAGAGGAGAAAAAGCCATTTAATAAATTACAATGGGGTATTTAAAGAACACAGCTAATTCTACATCCCATATCTCAAAGGTACATACATACATTCAGATGTTATCTGTTTACATGTGATAACTAAACCTCCTCTTTGCTATAGACAGAATAGCTTTGCTATAGACTTCTTAATCTGCTTTTTCCCCTGCCCTAATTTTGCTCATTTTTTATGATATATAAAATGGAAGAAAACATTATACTGGAAAAAGGATAAACTCCTTTCAGTCTTTACAAAGTGGGTAACAACAGCCATATTTAACGCACACAAAGTAAGTCCAATTGCTGAAAATTCTAAATAGCAATTTTTACTATAGTGCTTTTGCATCAAAATATAAACTGAAATATAATGAAATACGGTGTGCTTCTACCAGCAACTGGTATAAGTCTTGTCAATTAACTTAAAAGAGTTCTTTAACCTTCCAATACATTTTACTGCTAGTAACAATTATTAAAAACAACAACCATCTGTTTGAACAGCCACTCATAAAATTAGGTGAGCAAAATGAACAACTCACATGAATTTCAATGAAAAGGCCATGGATACTGGTTTAAATACATGACCAAAATGGAATGTTTAAGATATCAACTAGACCACAGTTAAAACTGGTCAAATGCAAACAAAACAAATGGGTATCATGAACTGAAATTTAAAACAAATCTGTGACTACTTACAGTATGNTAAATACAGACAGAAACAGAAAAAGGCCCAAAATTCAAGGGCAGGATAGAAGTATTAAGGTTTCAAACANTTTATTATTAACCCTTCTGAAATTCTTCAAGTCTAGAGGTCTGACCAATTTCTCTGAAAGCTTAAGAACTAAACTACAAGGAAATGTCAAGGAACAGAATAAACAAGCTCAGCATAAGCACCCAATATATTATGTAACTTCAACCTAAAAAGAAAACTGCAATCTTGTTATTAACTAATTGTTGTAAGCATCACCTTTCACTTTCAAAATCCTAGCAGGAGGGAGGAATCAGAAAGTAACCCACAGAGTGACTTTTATACTAGAAAACAGGGGCCACATCAGGAAGCATTGTTCTGATCCCCACAGAACAGCTCTTTTCTCTATCACACAAAAAAGCCAGACAATCAGGAAACAGTTTACTTGGCATCTAAGTTTGCCTAGTGAAAAAAGAGGGAATGGAAATAAACTTTTCTCTAACTAATTACTCCAAATACCGAATGTTCTTCTATTCTAATAAGTCTGTTCAAATTTACAGGGATACTTAAACTTCTTTCTGTTTGCTTATAATGCTCAATAAATGCTTTTTATCAGGAGAACATAGATCTTGGATTTTCTTTCAGTTTGGATTGAAGAACCAGTTAGTAACAAATTATAGAATCAACATGTAGGCTTAGAAAGCCGTTCGGTTAATTTAAGCTCAGACTCTGAAGGTGAATTTTAAGGAAAAGAAAAAGATACATGATTCTGCCACTTCCTAATGTCTGTGCTCACATTAACTTTCCACTGATTTTACTAGTTCCGTAGCAACTGGTTTCAGATTTAAATATTACAGAAAACCTGCTATTTCCCCTAAGTAACTTCCTACACCAAGAAAGAAACTATCGTAACATCAGAAACTATTCCAAAAAGCAAGCCATTAAAGACTGCACAGCTAAATGTTGCCTTCATTCTAGAAACAAGCACAGGAAGTTAATGATAACACCTACTTTTGTAATTTCTTATAGAGTCAAGGGTTGTAGAGTGTGATTTCGTTCACATAAAGTCAATTCCAACCCCTTCTTCCACATAAAGCCTGCACCATGGAATTTATGTTCTTTATTCAGAAAAGGGTACAATCTCTCTAACCTGTGATATCTGTATAGTGACCTTTTGTGATTCTTGTAATCTCTCAAGATGAAGGGAACAATATTTCTGTTTAAAAATAAAATAAAAGGTTAAGGCTAGATGCTACTAGACCATATCTTACTAAGTTTTTAGAGGGATTGACTAATCACTACATACTTTGCAATTGTTGGAAATTTTATAATACTAAACTGATAACTCAAACTGCTAATTTTTTAAAAGGGACCTACAGAGTGACTAAAAGCTTTGATGGGGTCTCTCACACCACATTTTCTCTTAGAAATGGTATTGTTCACTTAAAAAATAAAGCCATGGAGTACACAGTGCTTTAGTTTGAGTCTAAGAGTCAGACAAATCTGATTTTGAATTTGAATACCAATTCCACTGTTCCTAGGAATGTAATATTACACCTTAGTACTTTTCATTGTGACAAATAATATCTACCCTCTCATAAAGCTATTATAAAAATTAGCTGAGATATTTTGAAAGTTGTTATGTAGTCCAGACTTATTTATTAGGCACTACAGAAAATATCAACAATTTCAAATTCATACTTTGCAAAAAAGTGATTGCACTTTTAATTTCACAGAAATAAAAACTTGTGCTCATTTTGCTTTGACAGCAGTTCTGCCTAGTAGCCATGAATTTATGACTCAGGACATCACACCCAAATGAGAAATTTCTCTTTAATGATACAAAAAGTGAATTCTTAAACTCTTGTTCCTGTTTCAGCTCCATGTGAATTTTCCTCTCTACACCCCAATTTCCTTATGATAACACTAATATATTCTGATTGTACCAGGATTGTACAGTACAAAGGAAGGGTCAACAGCTTCTGCTTCCAGTTACTAAGAACTTCAAAATCATGGAGGATTTTTATAGCCTGGCTCTTAGTTTTATATAGCTATCAAGATAAGATTAGCATTTTTTTATTTTTTTATTTTTTAAAGAATTATTTACTTTATGTGTATGGGTGTTTTGTCTCTACATCACTGCATGCCTGGTGCCCATTGAGGTGAAAAGATGGTATAGGACCCTCTGGGGCTAGAGTTACACACAGATGGTTTTGAGTCACCATCTGGGTATTGGGAATCAAACCCATGTCCTCTGGAAGCAATCAGTGCTCTTAATCACTGAACCATCTCTCCAGCCCCAAGATTAACTCTTAAACCCCTAAAACACATAATATATGATATATTCAAAGTAAGAATAAGCCCAGAAGTACTCATAGCCTCAACTGAACTAAAATTTCATGTCAAGGTAATTGTTTGCTTTTTTCACACATGAATTGGTAAACAATAACAATGGCACACTCCATCTTTACCTGCCTTAAACTCCTAATTAAATAGTATTTTTTCCCTAACCAAGTACCAACTTCTTCATGTAGAAGTCAATTAATTTTACCTTCTTTTTCTCAATCTAAGCTAACCCACCTTCAGTCAGTCAAGCATTTTCCATCACCCATCTTTCAAAATCTAACACTGTTCAATTATATAGATAGTCACAGTCATTTTTTCATAGTCATTCAGATTATCTATCTGAATGAAGTACATCATCATTATGGAGGCAATGTCAGCACTAATTTTACATTAAAATTAAAGTATTCCTCTAAAATAAAATGTTACTGCAATCATTCTTCTTTCTCAGGTAAAATTAGTATAATTACTTCAAAACTTGAACAATTTGAATATTTTTTCCTTTTCTTTTCTTTTTGATTTTTTGAGGCAGGGTTTCTCTGTATAACAGTCCTAGCAGTGCTGGAACTTGCTTTGTAGACCAGGCTGGCCTCAAACTCAAGAGATCCACCTGCCTTTTTGCCTCCCAAGTGCTGGGATTAAAGGTATGTACCACCACTGCCCGGCATTTTGAACTATTTTTAAATATGGGGAGAAGGGTACCCATGGAGGCCTGAAGAGAGCATCAGATCCCCTAGAGCTTGAGTTATGAGCAGTTGTGAGTTGCCTGACATGGGTGCTAGAAAACTAACTTGGGTCCTCTGGAAAAACAGCACATTCTCTTACCTGCTAAGCCATCTCTCTGGCCTGTGAATATTTTTAATTGCTCTAAAAAGATTGGTTATATTTGTTTTTTGAAAAATCCCTGTAGCAAAAATACAGCTCTTGGCAGAAATACTATCAAGTACATTAACAAAATTTAAACTACTTATTCTCTAATTCTTGGATAAAGATAGAATAGTTTAAAATAAATACAATGTTCCTCAAATAGTGTTTTAGAAATCACTACAAATACCATGTTAATAATCAGTGTTTATTTATGAAATAACTGGTGAAAATGACTTTTAACTGACAGGTCATTGGGGAAATTACTTTTATCACTCCATTATCTATCAAATTTTGGATCCATGAGTAATAAGACACTCCAGAGTCTAGAATGTGTTATTTTTATGTAGTGAATGAAGAAAGGCAAAAAAAAAAAAAAAAAAAAAAAAAAAAAGATTTAGGTGATCTTAACCATTAGAGTACACTAATTTAAATGGCCCTCTGTAAACCAAGCGTGGTGACATACACCTGTAATCCCAGCCCTGGGATTACAGAGGCAGTAGGACTGTGAGTTTGAGGCTAGCCTGGGCTATAAAGCAAGATCTGTCTCAAAAGCCAAAAACAAATAACTCTTTGATGAACCAATACAGAAAGCCAGGTTGGGTATATCTCAGTGGTACCACACTTGCCTAGCAAGTACAAATCCCTGGGCTCCATCACTAACAACCACAAATGGGAGTGGGACACTGATACATAGATAATCAAAAACAAGAACCAGGCCAGGTGTGGTGGCAGGGCTGCTAGGAGTTGGAGTCTTGCATGGAATACACAGCAAGATCCTACCTTTACAGCCCTAAAAAAAGGAAAAAAACAAAATTTTCCAAGAGGTGTGTTACAATGAAAAATAGAATATATTGCTGCATGGTAGCCTTAAAATAATATATAAAAGAAAAATACTTAAAATTGATTTTTCAAAAGACATTAAGTTGGAAGGCGACACGGCAAGGAAGTCAGGAGTCAGAAAGGAGGAGTGAGGGTGAATTTGATCAACAATACTTTGTGTATAGGGTCCAGTGTGATGGTGCAGGCCTTTAATTCCAGTACTCAGGAGGCAGAGGAAGGTGGACCTGTGTGAGTTAGAGGCCAACCTGGTCTACACAGAGAGCTCCAAGCCAGCCAAAGCTATATCATAAGTAAGACCCTGTCTCTCAAAACAAAACAAAACAAAACAAAAACAAAAAAAAAACATAAAAATCAGGGGCTGGAGAGATGGTCAGCAGTTAAGAGCACTAGCTGTGCTTCCAGAGGACGTAAGTTCAATTCCTAGCACTCACATGGCAGCTCACACCAGTTCCAGAGTTTCGAACATCCTCACCCAGACATACATGCAGGCAAAACACCAATGAACATAAAATAAAAGTAAATTATACATTAAAAAAAATGTATACCTATATAAAATTATCAGTGAGTAAAAAATACTATATAAAAAATAACAAATAAATACAATTTTTAAATAATTAAGTTATCTAGGCTCAAACTAGTTATTTTTAAGGTTAAACTCAGAACCTTGAGCATACGACAAGTGCTCTACCACATACCCACTCCTTCCCAAAACTACTCTTGATGAAAAGAGGTTCACAACCTTGTGTAACTCCAGTCGCAGGGAATCTGACACACCCTTCTGGCCTCTGCCAGTACTTCATGCAAGTGTTGACCAGATATATGCAGGCAAAACGAGGGCACAAACAAAATAATAAATTAAGAAATAATTAAAAATTCACACACAAAAAAAAACTAAATTAGGGCTGGCAAGATGGCTCAGCAAGTAAAGTACATGCTTCCAAGGCTGATGACCTTAATGGTGGAAAAAATTGACTCTCACAAGTTGTCCTCTATTATATATACACAAAGAGGGAATGTGTGTGTGGTAGGGAGGAGATAAAAAAATGTATATACATAGTAACATAAATGTAAACTGTCTCTGCCCACTTGTAAAAGCTCACAAATGCATAATTACATTTTATTAGCAAAAATAACCTATTTCACACTCTTTATATAGAGCATTGTTTTATGAAATAAAACCATAATCAAAAAGACCTGTGTGTTTCTTTCTAAAGTAAACAGTATATAAGTTCTTATGTTGCTAGTGTCAAACTTACACTTACCTCCATTACAATTTTGTATTTTCTACTAAATTAAAAACTCTACCAGGACAGGCAAGGTGGTGCATTCCTTTAGTCTCAGTACCCAAGAGGCAGAGGCAAGCAGATCTCTTAGTTCAAAGCCAGCATGGTCTACATAGTGAGTTCCACAACAGACAGGGCAACATAGAGATCTTGTCTTNAAACAAACAAACAAAAAAATTAAAACAACAACAAAAAACCTCTAGCAGTTACCAACAATCTCAGTACTTGGAAGTCTGAGATGGAAGGGAAGGAAGGAGGAGAGAGAGGAGAAAATGTTGATTATCTTTTGCTTTTAAAACAGAATGAAGCACATGGCACTCTAAGCTGTGGTTTCCATAAGGACAAACACACAAGGTACACAGAGTTGAAAAGCTGAATGACAATCAGTTAACAAATAAAGCACTTCTGATTATAAAGTCACCTAAAAATAGTATGCACACAGTCTGTCAAATAACAAAGCTGTTTTAAACGTGTCAAAATACATATAAGATAGAAACACTGAAAATAATCAATTCTAAGAAAGCAAGTCAATAAAATGGCTCCTTCTAAGTTAAAGAGTATTAAGAAATACAATGCTTACAAAACATAACCACTTTATTTCTTGACTATAAAAGTTTAAAGCACAGCTTGCTGGATCAGTGTGTCAAAACAATGTTAAGCAGAAAAGCAATAACTGTCAAAACCGGTCCCTCTTAGAAATTCAGCAGACACAGAAGTGCTGGGAAGAATGAGGAGGTCCAAGGACCACTATAAGCACTGCTAGGCGACTTGCTGGTTTCTCTAGCATTTCTGCTCAAGAGCCAAGAACACTAGTCTTTAACTCAAGGTAAGCTTGGGAGGAAGCTCAAGAACTAAAGAACTAAGTATTTCAAAACTGAATTTAAAAATTTTAATTTTTATATTATTCCTTTGGAGACAATTGCCTCCCCAGTGCTGGAACAAAAACTGTGTACCATACACCCAGCTTTTCAAAACTGAATTTCCTGAAGAGAAGCAAAGTAACAAATCAATGGCATACTTTACAATGTATTCCCTGAAAGTACAAGTACATAACCCTATGTGTCAATCACTCTGGGTCACTGGCTCAATACAGCTCACATTTCTAAGAGCATCAGTTTTAGTCTGAGGCATATATGGAGAAAAATTGCTGCTTGTAAAAAGCAGTACTAATAAACCTAGTACAGATAGAAATATGTAAAAAGAAAAAAAAAACCAAAAAACTTAAACTTCACAAAATACCTCTCACACTTTATCTCAGAACCCTGGGAACATGGAAGGTCATATTAAGTAAAAAGAAGACCTGATACAGGGAAAAGGCTCATGGCCTGGAAAAATCAAAAACAGGGAGAAAAAGAAGGCATGATTAATTGAAGCAAAAAGACTGCTAGGTATGGTGGTATACACCTTCAATTCTGGGGCGGCTGAGGCAAGTGGGATGCTGTGAGTCGTTGAACCACATACAGGTAACATAGGGTAGGCTAGAAGGTATAGTTCAGTGTATGTGTGTGCTGGGGAAGGGTGAAGACCCAGTGCTTCACACATGATAAGCATGGCTCCACCAGAATAATCCCCAGTCTCACAGGGAATTTTTAATGATTTTAAATGATTTTTAAAAAGATTTATTTTTATTATTCTTAAATTATGTATATGTGTGGGTATAGGGATGGATGTGGGTAAGTGTAGGTGCCTACGGAGGGAAGACATCCATTCTCCCTGCAGATGACATTTCAAGTCACTGTGAATGGCCCAACATGGATACTGGGGACCAGGGAACCAAATTTGAATTCTCTTCAAAGAACAGCATGCACTCTTCATCCCTGAGCCATCTCTCCAGCACACCATAGAGCACTCTTAAAGTAAATGATTCAAGAGAACTAAACAACTTTGAGTGGTCAAAAGCCAGGTATATAAAAGATCCAACAATTTGTGAACTACCCCAAAATAACAACAACAAAAATAATGTAAGACGCTAGGTATGGTGGCACACTCCTATAAACCCAGCACTGAGGAAAAAGAAATATGTTTAAAACAACCGATTTCGATTTCAATCTGAATATCCAGTGGAACATGTGATAGTCTTACAACAATGTTCTGTTGTTGTTTTTAAAGACAGGTTTTTGCTTTGTATCCTCGGATGGCTTTCAACTTACTATGCAGCTCAAGATGGCCTCAAACTCATGGCAAACCTCCTGCCTCAGTCTTTTGAGTACTGGAATTAGATGCATGAATGATCACACTCAGTTTATCTTAATACTTTTATAATCAAACCATTAATTCGGCAATTGGTAGAGACATGGAATCAAGCCAGGCTGAGGATGTAATTTAGTTGGTAAGAGTACATGAACAGCAGGCCCAAGGCCCAAGGTTTAGTCTCCAGCAACTCTCTCACACACTCTGGTATACAAATTTCATGTTACTGGCATTCTTCTACAACATGGCAAGGAACAAAACACATCAACACAGAAATTACACACAGACCAGCACTAGAAAAATGGGGGCGAATGATCTAGAGCTCAAGGCTAGTAGTCTTGGTTCCAGAGTGAATCTGAGATCCTATCTTGAAAACACAACACTAGACAAGACATGGATGACTTTCTTCTTCTTCTTCTTCTTCTTCTTCTTCTTCTTCTTCTTCTTCTTCTTCTTTTTTTTGCTATTGTTGAGACAGGATTTCACTATGTAGCCCTGACTGCCTGGAACTCAGAGATCTTCCTGCCACATCCAGCTAGGCATTATTGCTTTGAGCACTGAGTGCCAAACTTCAATTTTACTGATACTCTCCCTAGAAGCCTACTGAATATTCTCTATAGCTTTAAGTATTCCTTTTCCCTAGTCACCCTTTGCTTCTATGTAATGTCTGCTGTGGTATTCTTTATCTAAGCCCCAATATTTATTTAATGTCAAGGTTCTTTTCTTTACATTTCCTTCTTTCTTTACATTTTATTTTTGTTTTTTGAGAGAGTCTCACTACGTAGCTCAACTTTCCTAGAACTAAATTACTCTGTAGACCAGACTGGCCTGTAACTCAGAGTTCTACCTGCTTCTGCCTCTCAAGTGCTGGGATTAAAGGTGTGTGCTACTGTGCCCAGTTTTACAGACTTATTTTTATTTTATGAGTGTTTTGCCTGCGTGCATGTAAATACATGTGTGCTCAGTGTCCGAGGAGAACAGAATAATGTGTCAGATCCCCTGGAGCCAGTTATAAGAGATTGTGAGCTGCCATCTGGGTGGTTAGAATCAAACTCAGGTCTTTTGTAAGAGCAGCCAATGATCTCAACTACTGTGCCATTTTTCTAGTCCTTATATTTCTTGCATAAAATATTTCATCTTTTCTTTTTAAAATCCAAACAAACTCATATTAAATAGATGCAAAATCTGAGTATCATATATTTTGCTGTAATAACATCTGCATGTTTGAAACTCATTTTATAATAATTATTTCTCTTTTAAGGTTAAAGTGCTATTTATATCTTAATTATTTTTAAAGCTATTATTATTGTGGATGTGTGCATGATGTGGGAGTAGGAGATAACTCAGTTCACTCCTTCCACCTTTAGACAAGATTCCAGAAATCAAACTCCAGTCATTGGCATAGCATAGCTCACCAAGCACCTCTATCCACTGAATCAGCTGATCTGCTTAGAAGTACTGTTTATATTTATTTTTGTCACTGATTATAAAGAATGAATATGGTGCTTAGTGCTAGAGATTAAACCTAGGGCCTTACAAGTGCTAAGGACACATTCAACACTAAACTATACTTTCATCCTTAATATTACTGGTAAATATAATTTTAGTATAGTTAATTACAAAAGCCAGCATAGAGTGCTCAACCAATTATAGTTTAGAGACAGTGATATAAACCACTGTCTCAGGCATGCTAGGCATGTTCTCCACCACTGAGCAAAGAATTCAGTACAGTATCAACATCTCTTTAAAACAATAGCCACTGGCTGGGCCAAAGAGATGGCTCAAAGATTTGGAGTACTTGTTACTCTTCCAGAGGACCCAGGCTTGATTTCTAGCATTCACACAGTGGCTCACAATCATCCATAACTCCAGTTCTAAGTAAACTGACATCCTCTTCTGAGTGCTGTGGACACCAGGCATACACATGGTGAACATACATAGATGCAAATTTAAAAGTTTAAAAAAAAAACGTCACTGGTGAATCTTTAGAGGAGGAGGATTTCCACAAGACCATGGAAGATGTAATGCCTCAGAAATAAACATCGTAAGGATGCTACTAAGATTATAGGCTGAAACACAAGCACCAAGGGTACTAGCACAAAATCTCTAGGCAAATAGCTGGTATGACTAAACAAAAAAGGCATGGGCATTCACTATTGACTTTCTTTTTTTTTCTTTGGTTTTTCGAGACAGAGTTTCACTGTGTAGCTTTGGCGCCTTTCCTGGAACTCACTTGGTAGCCCAGGCTGGCCTCGAACTCACAGAGATCTGCCTGCCTCTGCCTCCCGAGTGCTGGGAGTAAAGGCTTGTGCCACCACCGCCCGGCTCACTATTGACTTTCTTAAGGCTTTAAAAGAAGTGGCTTCCTTTGTACAGGAACACCTGTCCAGGCAGGAAGCAAGATGTCTGTTTATAAAGCACCAAGAAATGACACAATGAGAAACAAGAAATCATTGAAAAAAACTCTTTCCCCCACCATTCATCTATCAATAACTTTCAGAGCAGAAGAATTTCAGAAAGGTAACTGATCTGAACACAAATAACAGGTCACAGAAATATGTCAAACAGTAATGCCAATCAAAAATTCCTAAAGTTACTACATGAAGGCTCAGTCCATCCAATCCATGCCACATTTCCCACAAAAGTAACACTCAAAAGGCATCTTTAAAATGCTTTCCTAGAAAACTGCTTTAACAATTTTTTAAAAGACTATTTGTACACAGTACCATTCACTGTCGTGATGAACTTTTAGTCTGTCTATGGTTGGAAATTTTCCTTATTTTAACACATGAAACCTCAAGGACAGAATGATTCCTGACACTCTACCTGCACCACTTGCCCAAAATCCAACTAAGGCTTAAATTCACTACTGACTGTAGTCATTTTTAACTCCTCTTCACCACTAAATTTATAATGTAAAAAGCTTCTTAAAACTCTGCCATTTGCAGTCACAGGCAAGAAGTTCAGACTGTTGACCTAAGAGAAGCCTTAGATTCAGGGCAATTTCAACATGTCTAACTCAGACAGTGAAAGAAATCACACAAGTGGGGCTGGAGAGATGGCTCAGTGGTTAAGAGCACTGACTGCTCTTCCAGAGGACCTAGGTTCAAGTTTCAGCACCCACATGGCAGCTCACAACTGTCTATAACTCCAGTTGCAGGGGTTCTGACACCTTCACATCAATGCACATAAAATTTAAATTATTTAAAAAAAAAAAAAAGAAATCACACAAGTCAGTCTTTAAAATTTTAATTTATGAAAGAAAAAAGTTGCCAGGCAGTGGTGGCACACGCCTATAATCCCAGCTCTCGTGAGGCAGAGGCAGGCGGACCTCCGTGAGTTAGAGGCCAGAGTGAGTTCCAGGACAGCCATGGTGGTTACAAAGAGAAACCCTGTCTTGAGAAATTAATTAAAGAAAAAAAAAGTTAATACAGACAGATAAAACAGTGTTCTTCAGGAAGTCAGTACATAAGTATGACAAATCACTCTAGATTGTTAACAGGAAACAGCTAATAAAATCTAAAGAACAAGACAGGTGGGGTACTTATGCCTACAATCCCAGTACTTGGAAGCTGAAGCAAGAGAATTACAAGTCCAAGGCTAGCCTGTGCCACCAAGAATCTAAAGCCAGACTAGCTACAAATAAAAGCCTGCCTTTAAAAATTAATTTTTAGGTTAGGAGGTGGTAGTGCACGCCTTTAATTCCAGCACTCAGGAGGCAGAGGCAGAGGCAAAGGCAGAGGAATCTCTGTAAATTCAAGCCCAGCTCAGTCTAGAGGTAGTTCTAGGACAGCCAAAGATACACAAAGAAACCCTGTCTCAAAAGACCAATAATAATAACAACAATAATAATAATTTTAATTACTAAAAATATTCAAAACCATTTAAGCCAAATTTGCAAAGTGTGTGAATATTAAAAAGTTAGGAAGAAAAGTGATCACAACTAGACAAAACCCTGTCAACAGAAATGATACTGAACAGTTAAGTCTGAGATCATTATTAGCACAAAGATGCAAATGATCACAGTATACTTTGCACATTCAAAATAAATACAAAATTTATAAAAATTAGTTCTTGAAGAGTCATGGTACATATGCAAGGAACCAATAATCAGCAAGACAGCTATTGTTCTAAACATTACTAGGAAATTACAAAAACTAAGGAATGGCATTTGAATAGTTTATATCCTAAATGTAGTCAATTAGTAAAACTGATACTTTGTCCAGGCATNTGGAACAATCCAGTAAACCCAGTACTTGGGAGGCTAAACAGGAGGACCATGCATTCATGTTTGTTTTGTAGTGGTGTTGGGAAGAATTGATATTTCTTTAACTGTTTATAGTGAATGCCTTGTGGAATATGCAAGTCTCCTCATCTTAAAGCATTTACTTTATTAATGAATTAAAATACATAAAAAGCCAGGTTAGGGGGAGGCTGTAGAGAGATGGCTCAGTGGTTAAGGGAAGCTGCAGCTCTTTCAGAGGACCCAGTCCAATTCCTAGAACCAACATGGAGGCTTACAACAACCTGCAGCTCCAGTTCCAAGAGATTCAATGCCCCTTCCTGGCCTCCGAAGGCTGCTGAACATATGTAGTGCACATGAACTCATATTATACAATCACACACAAACATGCACAATGAAAATAAGTAACTTTTAAGAAGAAAAAAACCAGATTAGCCGACAGTCATTACATCTAAAAAACAAAAGAATGATCAAAAGTATGGTGACGTCAACAATCAGAGACATCTTGGTGGAAATGCTTTGAGGAAGAAATAGATTCAAATTGTTTCAAAAGGACAAAGTCAAGTTATGTAGAAAAGAGCACATTAAAATATGTACTTGCTCTCTGTGAGATCGAGGCCAGCCTGGGCTACCGAGTGAGTTCTGGGAAAGGTGCCAAAGCTACACAGAGAAACCCTGTCTCGAAAAAAAAAAAAAAAAATGTATTTGCACCAGGCAGTGGTGCACACCTTTAATCCTAGGATTTAGGAGGCAGAGGCAGGTGGAGGATCTTGGTGAGTTCAAAGTCAACCTGGTCTACATACATAGTGGGTTCCAGAACAGCCACGACCATGCAAAAGACCTCATCTCAAAAAACATAAAAATAAAATAAACAACAAAAAAGTATTTTGCTTGTTTATTTAAAATAACCCATTTTCTTCCATTGTATTTAATCCCCTAAAAGCCACAGGTAGCTCCAAAGAAGTACTTTAACAGAAATACTTACTTAGGAAATGAATTTAATCCCAGGTGCTCCGTCTTAGAATATAATATTTTTTCCACTATGTCATAAAGTGGTCTCCAAGGTAACTCTAAATCATCTCTTGAGAGAAGTTCCTTTTTCCTAATTAAAAAAGAAATATAAATATATGAAATCATTTATTCAGATGCATGGTTATTGAGTATACTACATAGAGAGGACAGCTAATCACAGTGTGTTTTGCCTGTCTCTGCCCACAGCCACTCACCGTTAGAATAAGCACTCAGGAAGAACTTGGCATTCCTCAACACCAAGCAGTGCTATTAAAGAAAGCATTTAAACTTGTGCCACCATTACTGTAGATGAATTTCATACTTTTCTTTAAAATTTTTAAAAAAGATTTATTTTATTGTGTATTCATGTTTTGCCTGCATGTGTGTATGTGCACCACATGCACACCCTCAAAGAGCAAAGAAGGCATGGGATCCCCAGGAACTGGAGTTACAGATTACCGTGAGCTGTCATGTGGGTACTGGGAAGCAAATCCAGGTTCTCTGCAAGAGCAGCAAATGCTCTTATCCATCACTGATGCGTCTTTCCAGCTCCCAAATTTCATGCTTTGCTATACCATGTATTTGGTACTTAATGTTTCTAACCTTTGCTGGGTACAAGGATAGTTTATACNCCATGGAGCAAATAATTACCATAAATAAAACAATCTAACCATCTATAGTTGAGCATGTACAATTGAAAGTTTCACAGAGAAAATAAATGTTTAAATAAACACCAATTAAACTTTGGGTAACTGTTCTGTTCATTTCCCAAAACTGATTCTTAATCCATTAAACCTTAAAAAAACAAAATCTCACCAGAAATAACAGAAAGTAGACTTACTTTAATAAGTTGATCAAGAGACGGGCAAATCCCTGCATCATGCTGATTTCGAGTTTTGGAATTGATACCAGCTCATATAACAACTTAATAAAAAGAACATGATCTTCTTTGCTAAATTTTCTCCCATAAAGTCGGATATACCTGAAAAGGGAAACAAAGCCTTTAAAAACAGGTCCAGTCATGCATGTTCCTTACATTATCTACACAGCCTTTAAAAACAGGTCCAGTCACTCATGTTCCTTACTACATTATCGACACTAACTGAGCTATGGGAGCAAGCTGAAGTTTTATGGAGTAATAAATGGAAGAAAACATACTACATGCTCAGCCTACAAAAATAGCAAAATAAATAAGTGTAAAAAATTAAAAAGGAAATCCAGTAATATGCTACTACATGGATAAACCGCCTGAAATAAGCTGGTCACAGAAAGCCCAGAATCATAGCTCCATTCATGTAATAGATGTACAGCAATCATACTCAAAGCAGAAAGTAGAATGGTAGCTGAAAACTGTTAGAAAGTGGGGATAAGGGCTTGTTACTTAACTGGCGCAGAGTTTGAGACATGCAAGATAAAAACATTGCAGAGACCTTTATGACATACAAATAGTTAACACATCTTTACTAGTCACTTAAATATAATGGTCAAAAGGAGTCAGGTATGGTGGCACATGTCTACAATACTTGGAAGTGATGAAGGAGGATCAGGAATTCAGGGCCAGT
Source organism: Neotoma lepida (assembly GCA_001675575.1). NCBI lineage: Eukaryota > Metazoa > Chordata > Mammalia > Rodentia > Cricetidae > Neotoma > Neotoma lepida. The sequence goes on along the minus strand of LZPO01017598.1, from coordinate 60,268 downwards.
CCGGATTACATGAGAGACCCTGCCAAAAAGAACCCTGCCTGCAAAGTGTTACGAAGGTAAATTTATGATACATGGCTTTAAAAGAAAAAAAAAAGACCAATCATGATGTGATGGATCTTAATTTTAAATACTACTAAGCATTCTATGTTTACACAAAAGAATTATTCTGTACTTCAGTCAACACAATATAAGTATTTTATAATATAGCCAAATTAGAACACTATTATTTTATAAGATCATATCCCCAACACTGGGATTGAATTTAAGGCCTGATACATTCTACCACTGAGCTATACCTCCAAATCCCTACCAGTTGTGGTACCCCATAATCCCAGCAGTAAAAGGCAGAAGCCAATATCAAAAGTTCACAGCCAGTCTGGTTAACACAGTGAGTTCCAAACCAGCAAAGGCTGCACAGTGACACTCACTCTCCAAAAATAAATAAAAAATAATCAAAAATAAGCTATAGTTCATCTCAAAATACATACTCAGTTTTTAACTTAGAAAAACCATACTATCAAAAGTTCTGGCAATAAGCAAGCTTAAGAATAAAAAGAATATTCATGTCTTTTGCTCTCTCTTTTAGGCAGGGTCTCACTATACAGACCTAACTGGCCTGAAACTCAGCATGTAGATCAGGGTGGTCTCAAACTCACGGAGACCCATTGTGAGAACCAAAGTTGTATTTTAAGTTTAATTATTGTGCATAAGAGACCCACAAAACAAAAATGCCTCTCACATGTCCCTTGCCCAAGGACAAATACTCCCCTGAGATGCTGAAGCTGTTGTTCATATAACTGAAGAACCAGCCTGCCTCAATCTTCAAAGTCATCTTATGGTAAACACAAACTAGGTTCATTCCTGCTTATGATTAAAACCTGTTTCTCAAGGATTGGGCTATGCCCCATCTGTAACCTTAACTACAAATGGTTCTGTATTGTTAATAGCCATCTTGCAACCCTACCTTTGTTTCAAAAGGGTTGTTATGGCTACCTTGTTATGATCTCACCTTGTAATGTCCACCTTGCAACCTTGTCTTTGTTTCAGGAGGGACTAACTTGTTATGCTTATGTTCTGTTCCGTAACCCTGCCTATTTTGCCCCCCAAATTCCCCATTTGGAAAACCCCCTACCCCTGAGCTGTAAAAGCCTTGTCTTCCTCACATCCAGTGCTTAACTCTCAAACCCTGCCTTGTGGGAGGCAGCCTGTGTACACAAATAAAAAAGCTTGCTTTAATTAATTTGGTCATGATGATTTGGGTCAGTGGTCTTTCTCTTCCCATTTTTGGGATTAACATAGTAAATCACGTTTCCACTCCCCTAAACAAGTTTAGTTGACTCAGCTGCACCAGACATGCTTGCTCACATGTAAATTGGAGGTTAATAGGCAGGAAGTACATCAGGACACATGCTTGGCCCCAACTGGATGAAGGCAGGAGGTATACAGCCTTATGGTTTTGCCTTTATAAGCACCTGACCAACGTAGCTCATGGCCATATTCTGGGAACCCCAGGATGGACCTACCCAGAGTCCATCATCTTGGCCAGTATTTAATTAAAGCTTGCTTCAAATCTGACTCAAAATTGTGGTAGTGGTCTTATTCTCATCAGGTGGAATTAACATTTTCTGGAGGCCCTAGTGAAATTTAGACGACCCACCCAAATTCTAAAGCTGGATCTTCGTCCCAGAACTATAGAACTGGGGGTGTGGGATTCACATTTTCTGGAGGCCCCAGAGATTCAGACCATCCACCTAAATTCTAAAGCAGGACCTTCACTGTGGGGGGGGGCTATCTCAGGAGGCATGTGCCTTGAGACGTCCCAAGGCTCTGAAGTGTGCCTTTGGTTTCACGGACTATTGGAATGAACTGCCATACTGAGAAAAGCAGCAAGCATCTACAGAGGCCTGGTGAGTAACAGGCTGGTTCTGTCCTGTGGAATCAAGACCTAGGATGTGGAGGGGGCTCAACAGGGCGCCAAATACTCTACCGCCTAGGGCAAGATGTAAGATGACACTCACTACCTGGTTCTGGTTGTTTGCTTGTGTTTTACATGTGTGGATGGGTCTTGGTGATGTTTTAGCTTTTGTATATATATTAGCTGGTTTCTATGATTTTCTTGTAATGCTATGTGTGGTTCCAAGAACTCCTAACTGTATTTATCTAAAATACCTATCAAGCATCCAAGGCCAAATAATCGCCTGAACTAGGGTAACACTCTTGTGGAAATGACACCTGTTCCCTAGGTCAGGCGGATAGCTTTATTTCTTGTGCAATTTAAGGTGAGACCCTCCTTTCTTACAGCCTTACTAACATTATAGACTCCTAACTTCTTACCTAACCACTTCTAGGAATGTAGATTGAGCACATAAATTCCCTTCTTGATATACTTGATATATCTCAGTTGACCTCTTCCTTTACCACACCCCTTTTGGGTTGTGAAAGAAAGCCTCATGGTCACTGCCTAAGGGAAAACTTGTCTGCCTTTATGACCCTGTAAGAATTCAAGCCTGGTGACCTTGCTTTAGCAGAGCACTGCTATTGCATGGGTATATAACTGTAAACCTCAGAGACTTAGAGAGGATTCCTGAGGATTTTTGACTAGAGAACTAGAGAGAGAACTTGAGGACGAGATGGAAGATGAGCAAGAGCCAGAAGTACTACACGGGTAAGAACAAGATGAGAAGGACCTAGATGAGGCAGAATTAAGATGAGAGAATTAAGATAGAACTTAGAGGGGACAGTAGATAAATATAGAGAGAATTAAACAGAAAGGGACTAGGCTTGAGAACTATAACTGTGTAGATAGGATTTTATCCCAGAGGAATAAAGTAGATGGACAAAGGTTATTTTCCAGAAATTAATTTTTGCTATTCATAGTTTCTCTTCTGGGCCCCTGGGAAGAATATTATTAAGGCTGGTCCTATAATAATATTCAAGATTATCCTTTTAAAAATCAGCACCTATGTATGCTAAAGATAAAAGAATAACTCAGAGAAGTATCCCCCACTTTTGGTGACAGCTTCAGACCTTGTCAGGAATCAGTGTTCATAGAGCTCCACATCTATTTTCCCTGTGATTAGAGAGCTTCTGAGGAAGAACTTAAGAACGCTGCTCTAATAGACTGCCAGAACTGAGCTACAGCCCACTGCTTTTAGGGGCAGTAGACAAACAATAAAAACATGGAATTCATAAAATCCAAATTTTAATACTATATGAAGAAACCAAGAAGGTTCCCTCAAAAGACTAGAGTAGCTGAAGAAGCTAACGATTTTAAGGGAATTCCTCAGAAATCTATTTCCTATATCTCCCAATCTACAAGCAGTTCTTTCTCAGCTTTTCTTAAAAACATTGTGTAAGCAATCTTTCCAAAATGTTGGAATATGGACCGTGAATGAAACTATGTGAAGAGAATTCTGAGAGCCTGTGAAAAAACTCCAAGAAAACAAAAGGAAAGTCTTCTAACTTTTGTTCCTCCATAACATGGATTGCTCTTGGAATGCGCTTTCTTGCCCCTCCCGGATGGAAACAGGAGTGGGTTTACTTCATTATTATTCATATGACATTTCAAAGCATGCGCTGTCTTTGACTATATACAACCTAAACTCTTGTGACCTTTGCTCATATATCCTTGCTCAAACCTCAGAATACCCTCAGAATATAAATTATCTAGTGCTCTGAATAAAGTTGACTACTGCATGAGACTTTAGTCTGCCTCATTTTTAGGCTCCACTGTCCCAGGTTCATGCCATCAACTAAAGCAGTAACACTAAGAATACAAAAAGTACTAACCATAAAAAAAAATTTTGAATTGGTCTTTGAGCTGAGGAGATGGCTAGTTAGTACAGTGTTTGCTTGGCAGAAGGACAAAGAGTCCAACCCCAGAACCATGTGTGTTTAAATCGGTGTAATAATGACTACTGTAACTGAGGAGGCAGACCAGCAGATCTATGGCTTGCTGGCAGTCAGCCTAGCCCACTTGGACAGTGGGCCATCGAGAGACCCTGTCTAAAACAAACAAAAAGATGCATCATACTTGAGAAATCATACCATTAATACTACAGCATCATTAACAATTAAAAGTCAAATTTAATACTTGGAATACGTATCTGACAAAGAATGTGTATTCAAATCACACACAAAATAAAAACTACAAATCATTTTTAAAAAGACAGTCCATTGTTTAAAGTTCAAAGGGCAGATATGTTTCAAGAGACCATTCAGATGACTACCACGCAGATATTTAACATCAGTACTCACAGTAAGATAGTATCATTATTAAGCAATAAAAGCACATTAAAACTATAACAATATACACCTGCGTACTACCTAAACTAAGATGATTAACAACATCCCGTTTGGGTAACAACTAGATCAAGAAGACCTTTCACATGCTGCTGACAGGATATGCAACATCTCCTAAAGGCCTGAATGTTTCAAAAGTAAAAGTCCCCAGCTTGGCATTATTGGAGTATAAGTGAAAATTTTTAAGCAGAAAAACCTGCTAAGTAAAGTTTTATGCCATTAAGAACATCCTCTCAAAGGGGATGATATAATCCTTGCCTACCCAGCAAAAGGCCGCCAACCATTTGGTGGGCAGTTTGATATGCCCTAGGCCTCCCAGTTCTACCTTCCTACTAACATCAATGTTCTAGGAGAATGGTCATGGACTGGAACCCACAAAACCAATAACTAAAATAAACATTCTCTCTTTAAAAGTTGATTTAGTTCATTTATCTGTTTAAGTAACACAAAATACTATTACACAAACACTCTAGGAAAATTGCTTAACCCTATCCAGGTAAATTAAACACAAGGCCTCTTCAACAACAGTATATATACAATGAATATATGTACCAACAAAGACAAGTACCAAAATTCCACATTATGTTGAGCAAAAGCAGCCAAACATACCAGGTATGGTAACACACTATGTAATGCTATCACTTGAAGGTGGAGGCAAAAAGATGAGGAATTCAAAATCATCCTCAGCTACACAGAAAGTTGGAGGTCAGCCTGTGAGCTATAGCAGACCTTGTGAAAAATAAAAAGAGCCACCAAACATATAAGAATGTATATTATGACTCCATTTTAAAGAATGAATGTGTTAATCTATGATGTCAAAAGTGATATGCTGGAGCTGGGGCTCAGTTGGTAGAGGCCATACATTAGCATACTTGAGGTCTGGGTTCTACCTCAGCACAAGATAAAACTGGATATGAAAGCACTCACCAATAATCCAGCACCCAGGGGGTGAAGGCAAGAGGACTAGAAATTCAAAGTCATCCTTGCCTACATAGGGAGTTTGAGGCCAGCCTGGTCCACACAAAACCATCTCAAACCTCAAAACCTAAAATAAAAAAAGTCCATCTGCAAAAAGAGATATAGATGAAATGAGAAAAGAAACACAGAGTATAGGTTAATCATTAGCGAAGAAAATTTGGTGAAAAGATCACTGCTGCAGAATTATGTAACTGTTAGAAATGTTTTTTGTTTTGTTTTGTTTTGTTTTGAGAACCATTTTAGATTTAAGTTTGCCAAAACACTGAGAGTATTAAATACTAATAAAGCCANTTAGGGCTGGAGAAATGGCTCAGCATCAAGAGTACTATAGCAGAAGAACTGGGTCTGGTTTCCTGCACCTATGTCAGCAGTTCACAACTGCCTGTAACTCTGGCTCCATGGGATCTAATGCCCTCTTCTGGCCTCTGTGTGCACCTCTGTGTGCACATATCCATTCATAGCCTACATAAGCACACATAGTTAAAAATAAATATAAAAAAAAAGAGTACATTGGATTCTTAAAAAATGGAAGTAGAATAGAACAACTATCATTTTTTAAACTAATTCAGGTTGATTTCCATATACTTAAGCTCAAAAACTTCTACTTGTCATTTTTCTTAAAGATCGTCCATCCTTTCACAAGTTTTAGCTAGGACTAAAAATAATGATCAGAGATCTCAAAATACTTGAAAATCTTAGAAATAGTCATGATTGAATTTTTGAATAGAACATTTCTTAAACCATCCAGAACATACAAATGACAAGTCATCATGTTCCATCCTCCCATAGAAAGAAAAGGACAATGCAATTAATACAAAAGTGTTTCCAGCTTCTTCCCCCTTACAACCTTACGGTGTGTCACCAAATACTTTTAACTTTTAATCGCAGGAAAGACTCTGACACACCAGGAAAAGTAGTTAGTTACTAAAACATATGATGTCATCAAAGACCATTTATATTACAAGGAAATTTAAAAACAAAATTATACAGTACTAGTAAAATAAACCAAGAATCAGAAAAGCTAGAGCCTAGGTGGGCTTCACACTCACTAAAACGCCAAAGATGACCTTGCACCTCTGATCCTCCTTTCTCCATCTTCAATTGTCAAAATTACAGGTAAGGTCACCATGACCAGTTTGGGGGGGGGGAGAAGAGTTAGAAATCGAGCCAGGGCTTCCCATGAGCCTGCTAAACAATTCACCAACTAAGCTATATCCCCAAACCCAATTACTAGGAACTCTAAAGTTCAAATTATAGTCACCAATAAAGTAATGTTGGACACTTATTCTGACTTTGAGAGGACTCCTCTAAATCATTTTATTCCCTGTTTTGCTACTAAAAATGTCCTAGCTTACAGTTTAGACTCTATCATTAAACTATGGATTTAATTTGAAGGAGATAAAAAAGGCAATGCTATGTCAAAACACTAGAAAAATAATAAAACAAACAGCCTTGAAGGGGCATACTGCATTGAACCAGACAAAGTTAACCATTTCAATTTGAAGTACAGATTTTAACAATTATATGGCCAATTTAACCAGTCACCTCTATTTTCCCACATTAAAAGGCATTTTCTGAAATCTGCTTTACCCAATTGTAGTGGTTTAAAAGAAAATGGCCCCAAAGAGAGTGACACTATTAGGAGGTGTGGCTTTGCTGGAATAGGTATGGCCTTGTTGGAGGAAGTGTGTCACTGCTGAGGTGGTCTTTGAGGTCTCCTATGCTCAAGCCACTCCCAGTGTCACAGTCTACTTCCTATTGCCTGCATATCAACATGTAGCAGTTACCTCTCCAGCATCATGTCTGCCTGCACAACGCCATGTCCTGTCATGATAATGTACTGAACTTTTGAACTGTAAGTGAGCCACCACAATTAAATGTTTCTTTGTAAGAGTTGCCATGGTCGCTAGGCGGTAGTGGCCCATGCCTTTAATCCCAGCACTTTGAAGGCAGAGAAAGGCAGATCTCAGTGAGTTTGAGGCCAGCCTGGTCTACAAAGTGAGTTCCAGGACAGCCAGGGCTACACAGAGAAACCCTGTATCGAAAAACAAAACAAAACGAAGAGTTGCGATTGTCATGGTGTCTCTTCACAGAAATAGAAATCCTAAGACACCAATTAAATCCTACCTTAGGGCTAGCCATGAGCTTTCCTGGGGTAGACTTCCCAGGATATACAGCCAGGAAGCCTTCCTTCTTTTCCATAGACATATAATTAATTAAGAGGATCTCTGTGGTGTAGGAGAATGTTTTGTCCCGTCTCGACAGGCTCCTGCAGCCTGCTTAGACCCAAATAAACACACAGAGGCTTATGTTATTTTCAAACTATGGCCTAATGGCTCANGCTTCTCATTAGCTAGCTCTTACATCTTAAATTAACCCATTTCTATTAATCTATGTTTTGCCACATGGCCTGTGGCTTACCGGTACTGCTACATCTTGCTTCTCCTGGTGGCTGCTAGCAGCGTCTGCCCCGCTCTCCTTCTTTTTCCTCTCTCTAGTTAGAATGTCCCGCCTAACCTTATTCTGGCTCACCATTGGCCAACAGCTTTATTTATCAACCAATCAGAGCAACACATATTCACAACATATAGAACAACATCCCCATCACTGTGGTCTTCAGGAAATTCGGCTGTCACAAAGTTTCTGTAACTAGCCAGACAGGTTGCTGTAATCTGTAATCTTAGCACTTAGGAAGATGAGGCAGTTACTGTCACTTCAAACCCAACCTGTATTACCTGAAGAGATCCTGCCCCTCAAAATAAAATGGAGGAATTTGGGGCTTAGTGCGTAAGAGCACCTGCTGAGCATGCTCAAAGACCTCAGTTTAAATCTCTAGCACCCACATTAAAAAAAAAAACAAAATGGCACAACCAAACATACACTTAGTATTGGAGAGTGGAGAACACAGAGTATGACAGCAGGAGGATCCCTGGGGCTTGCTGTTTGCCAGCCTAGCTACGACAGGTTAAGGAAAGAAGGCAGAGAGTAATAGAGCAGAACATCTGACCTCCTCCTCTGCCTCTGGCCAGAGCACACACACACCTATGTGCATAGACATATGCATCTCTCTCTCTCTCTCTCTCTCTCTCTCTCTCCTCTCCCACACACACCCCCCACACACACACTCACTCATGAGCACTAACTTTGGTAGCCCTTGACTAACCCTGGCACTAGGAAGAGGTAGAAGTCAGGAAGAACCTTGGGGATCCATTCACTGATCAGACAGTCTAGGTCAGCTCTAGGTGCATTTAGAAAATAAAGTGGGAAAGCAGCAAGAAGAACCAATCTGTGGTCTCCACAGGCATTGGCAGAGGTCAACACCTTCACACATGTTCTCACACACTAGCAACAACATAAAAGCCCCTACTCCTAAAGGAATGTTTGTTTGTACCCTCCCCCCACCAAATGCACTGAAATCCTAATCTTCAACACTAAGGTATTCTGAGGGTAAGGCTTTAGGGAGGCCATTTTTCTTAAAGATAAAGCCTTCATAATGGGATCAGTGTTCTTACAAAGATTTGGAGCTCATATCTATTCCTCCCAACAGGTGAAGATGTAGGGAGCAGCAGCTGGCTGACAAGGATTCTCACCAGAACCCATCTATGACATGACCAAGATCTTGGACTTCAACCTCCAGAACAGGGAGAAATAAATATTTGCTCTAAAGTCACCCAGTTTATGGAATTTACAGCATCATAAACAGACTGAGAAAACATCAGGAAGTCTCATTCTTTCAGGAGTAAAATGGGATGAATATATATATTCATATATATTACACACACACAGTCCCTAGAGTTGTTTATGAGGATTAAAGAAAATAATGAATATAAAGCACTTTGCTGACTGCTGGCACATTAGGACCTTTAGTGTGTGGCATAGTGTCTATGCTGTTCACTCAACATTCTACCAATATTTTCTTCTAAGACCCTTCATGTTACAGTTATTAAATTAACTCTTTATTTTTATTTCTTGTATTCTTGTAGCTCAATCACTAATTGTCAATTGTATGAGTTGAAGAACAGAAAATAAAAACTGTTATGCCAGTAGCTTTGAGCTGTTTTATTTATCTATTTCCAACAGCAAGGAGGCTGATTAGTGCCTTGTCAATCATCATTATGTCTACAGGATCCTACTGCAGCACCTGCCCCACCACAGAAAACAACACATCTGTGCTAGAGGACGACCTGAGGCTCCCTTACCTAGCAGAAGAACCAGCAGACACTGAAGGCTGAGGTGCACAGCAGCATCAAGGAAGAAGGGCCTGACCAAGTTTAAGTAGCAGTTAAATAAAGGATTAACTACCAAATTCACTGGGAGGTAATGAGCAACGAACACTAAATTGAGTCATATAAAAGAGTTTTCTGAGCCGGTCAGTGGTAGTGCACACCTTTAATCTTAGCACTAGGGAGGCAGAGACAGGTACATCTGAATTTAAGGCCAGCCTAGTCTACAGAGCAAGTTCCAGGACAGCCAAGGCTACAAAGAGAAATCTAGTCTCAAAAAGCCAAACCAACCAAAACAAAAAAGCTTTTTGAAGCAGGGCCTGCACAGGTCTGTAAACCCAGCTACCTGAGAGCTGAGGAAGAAGAACTGCAAGTTCAAGGCCAGGCAGAACTATAGAATAAGTCCAAGAAAACTTTGGACAATTCAGTTGAGACTCTGGCTCAAAATAAAAGTAAAAGAGGGGCTGGAGATATGGCTCAGTGGTTAAGAGCACTTGCCGCTCTTGCAAAAGGACCCAGGTTCAATTTCCAGCACCCACATGGTGGCTCACGGCTACTAATAACTACAGTTCTAGAACACCTGACCCTTCTTATGGTTATCAGGAACTCATGTACATTTATTCATACAGGCAAACACTCATAAACATAAAATTAATCTTTTTAAAAAGTATAAGAAAAGCTGGTGAAGAACACCACATGCCTAACACGCATGAGGTTCTAGGTTCAAACCCACAGAGGGAAGATAAGAAAGAGGAGTGTGGTGTCAAAGGAGCACAGTGGGGTACATTGGGAAACAGACCAAAAGGATCAAGAGTTCAAGGAAAGCCTCCATTATACAGGCCAGTGGGAGCTTCTAGAGACTCTGACTAAAAAAAGAGGTTTAGCTTGAGTACATAACAAGAGTTTAAGGCTAGCCAGACCCTGTCTTAAAAAATACTAACAATAGAAACCCATTAACTGCAACACACAATAACAAATGTATCATAATCCAGTACACATCTATATAAAACTAAAAGTCACAGTCCATCCTTAATTAATAATAAATGTGTCTTAATGATTATTTCCTCACCTTTTGGTCCTGACTTATTATTTGGAAATTATGTGATATAATGAATAAGTAAATGAAAGTTTGCAACTAGCTCCCATTAAGAAAAGAAGTGGGCCAGGGAGATACCTCAGAATATAACAGAGCTGGGCCACCAAGCTTGATGGGCTGGCTGAGTTTGATCTCTGGAGCTCACACGGTGGAGGGAGAGAACTAGCTCCTGAAAATTAGCCTCTAACTTCTCATGGTAGGGGAAGGGGATTAAGAAATGAAAAAAAAATAAAATATTATTTTTTTAAGTGAAAAGGTCTTAAAAATGAATGTTCTTGGGTTAAAGGTACGGATTAATGACAGAACAGAGCACATCCAAGCACACAAAAACTCTGGATTCCATACCAAACAGCCTAAACAGCAAAATCCTGATTGCCATAACAGTGGTATGGCTCATGTTTATAATCCCAGCAACTCAGGAGGCTGAGGTAAGAAGAAGCTGCCAAAGGGTGAGTTCCTGGCCAGCTGAGGGCTACAGCTTGAGATTATGCATCAAAAAACACAAAAATACCTACCCTACTTATAAACCATGTTAGAGCTAACTTTTTTTCCTTCTTATATAGANANGGAACTCCATCTGTTACATGTTAACAGCAAGTTGTTGTCATTTAGTTTGCTGGAGCCTCTGCAAGTATTCCACTTGCCTTCAGAATACAAACTGTACTAAGTAAGCTCTTTCAGAGGTTTGTAGGTGTAACTCAGTGATAGAACACTTACCTAGCATGCCTAAGGCTAGGCCACATTTACTCACTGCATAAATGGAATAGGTAAATAATCCATTCACTTTTTTAAAATCTTTCAAAATGAGGCTGGAAGAGGTGGCTCAGTGCTAAGAACACTGGCTGCTTTTTCAGAGGATCAGGGTTCAATTCTCAGAACCACATGGCTCACAACTGTCTGTAACTCCAGTTCTAGGGGATCTGACACTCACACAGACAAACACGCAGCAAAAATATCAATGCAGATAAAATAAAAATAAGTATTTTTTTAAAAAAGAATCTTCCAAAAAACATCAACTTCACTCAAAAGCTATTTGAGTTGAGAAATAAGAAAAATATAGCTGTCCAAAATATGTACCTATATTTATGTTTATAAATTTTCTTGCTGTAGAAAACCTCTACTTCATTGTTGACTTAAAAAAAAAATTACTAGATAATGAAATGAAACACCTGCTGAAAACAGCCCTCCATTGCACAGCCAACAAGGGAAGAACATGAAACATTTCCAACCATTCTTGTTTACAGTAGAATACTATTCTCATACCAATTTCACAGCAGCAATGGTTATTATAAGTTTTTTTTCCTTAGAACAAAAAGTCTTTATTGCTTCCTGGTCCATTGCCACATGAAATGCTGTGGCTGTATACTCCTGACACCAAGGACAATGCTGCTGCTCCTGCTTCCTCACATTTCCTGCCATGAAAATCTGAAATCCCTCAGAAATTGTAAGCCAAAACAAATCTTTCCTCCCTTAAAAGAATTGTTTTAAAAATATCTATTTATTTTTTTAAGTTTTAGAATTTTACTATTTTATTTTATGTGTATGGGTGTTTATCTAAGTAAGGCCAGAGGATCCAAGTTACAGATGGTTGTGAGCCACTGTATGATGGCTGGGAATCAAATCTAGGTCCTCTTCAAAAGCAACCAGCCCACCTCAAGAAGTTTATAAAATTAAAGAACCAAGTCTTTGTTATGCTTTTATCTCAAGTGTTTGGAGCCCAATTATTGTGAAATACAGCCAAATTAGCAGAAAAGGGTAGCTATCCAAATTTAATGCTACATAATTTTAATAACTATAATCTAAATTAAATATAACTAAAACTATGATTTATTTTAAAACTCAAAAGATTTATTTTAAAACAAAAGTCTTAGGAGCTGGAGGATGTAGTTCAGTAATAGAAACCTGGACTAGCATGTATGTAACAAGGCCCTGGGCTCAATCTCCAGCACTGAGGGGAGAGGAAAGAATAAGAGAATAAAAAGGAAGACAGGAGAGGGAAGAGACGAAAGAAGATGTGAGAGGGGAGAAAAAAATGAAAGGGAAAGAGGTCAAACTCCTTGATATAACCAACATAATCTTCTTTGCTGAATATCACTCCTGAATACCCCCTCGGAGTTATGAAACACTAACCTTTTTTTGAAACTAGATTGTTCTTTCCTTCAAATTCTTTGGTTAAAGATATACTTTCTTTTGAGCCCAGTATTTATTTATGGATATAAACTAACATTCACTTTTAAAGTTTTGAACATAACATTAACAATTCCTTGGTTTTGCTAATGGTTTGAGTTACAAAGAACAAAAGACTAAGCCTAATAATGAGTATCATGAATAAATGTGCACCCAGGGGGGAGAGGGGGGGTGTAAGAGGGCTGCAGAAGTAAAAATAAACCTCAAAGTAGTAGAAAGGAAGATATGCACACAAAAGCATAAAATGTAGATCAAAAGAGAAATGCTGAGAAGAGACCAAATATGGAAATAACCAAGCCAAGACTCCAAAAAGGGAATCTGTATGCTGTGTGCTGCTTTTAATATTCCAGTGGAGGGCCAGCTAAACCAATACAGGGGCTTTTGTTGCTAATGTTTACTTTCTGTTACTATGTTCTTAACTTGCTGTTAGCACAAAATAAGGCACTGAGTTGGCTTTCTATAAGCTTCAGTGTGGAAACAGAAGCCTTAAATTTTGTATTAACAAGAGTAGAGGGAAGGGAAGGCAATTAGGTGCAGCAGCCAGGAGGCCAAAGGCACAAAAGGGCTGGGTAACCAAAATAGTAGGATTATATAGGGAAGAGCAGCCCAGCCCCCTGGGCTGCAGCTTTAGGGCCCTGTAACAGGTAGGGGCTGAAGGATGATGGGAGAACCAAGTGGCCAGGTTCGCTTTGATATGTTAAATAGGCACCCCAGCCCTTAGTCCCAGGGTTTGGGACTTAACAACTACAAATGAATTTCACTTAACAGAAAGTTGACAATTAGGTTTCAAAGTTTTTACTAAAAAGCACCTCTGAACCTTTATTGTTTACTTATTCTGCAGCTAGATGGGGTGTCTCACATTCTATAACCCACTACTCAGATGAAGCAGGAAGAGGACCATGAATGAGTTCCAGGCCTCCCTAAACTACAAGGTGAGCTCCAGGCTAGCCTGGGCTACCGAGTCAGCTTCTATCTCAAAACAGCCAAATCAACCAAACAAAACTCCTCCACTTCAATTAACATATACCTCAGGGTGGAGGTGCAATTGTGGTAGACCACTTGCTTAGTATGTGTGTAAGACCCAGGATCCCAGAACCAGCACTGTGGGATGAAAAAAACAAAAAGCAAACAAAACAAAAACCCTGGATATGTATTTCAAATACAATGGTATTTTACAATCCTGCAACAAAAACAGATGACATGGCTGTCACAAGTGACATCCAGGTTTCAGACCATCTAATGGCACTGCTTATGGTTTACTAAATGNCTTTCTTGGTGCCTCAACACAGGTGTTAAAATTAATCACTATGAAACATATATTTAAAAGGATACATTTAGAAATCATATTTTCTCATCAAATTTCTTAGAGCTACTCCTTTACTGGTGTGTCCTGAACAAACAAAAATGGACACTAAGAGAATGAGCATGTTGGAGCATCCTAAAGACAGAAATTTTTCACTGATATGTCCCACAAACCAAAGACAGTTC
>LZPO01017598.1:0-21244 GCA_001675575.1 Neotoma lepida | reverse complement strand
GGGGAATCAGTTCTCCTTTTACCTTTACATGGGTTCNAGGGATCAAACTCAGGTTACTTACCAGACTTTAACTGTGTAAAGGTGTGTTACTTTTGTTTATGCTGCATTTAATTATATAAAGATGTATTGCATTTGTTTCACCTTGCCTTCCTAAGGCACCTGATTGATCCAATAAAGAGCTGAATGGCCAATATCTAGGCAGGAGAAAGAATAGGTGGGACTAGCAGGCAGAGAGAATAACTAGGAGGAGAAATCTAGGCTCAAAAGGAAGGAGAAGAACTAGAGAAGGAGGAGAGAATGAGGGACATGCTGGGGCAAGAAACCAGGCAGACTCCATACAGCCAGACATAGAGAAGCAGTGAAAGTAATATTTACAGAAGTAAGAAAGGTAATAAGCCCTGAGACAAAAGGTAGAAAAAGAGAAACAGGTTAATTTAAGTTAAAAGAACTAGCCAGAAATGTGCCTAAGTGAGGCCGAGCATTCAAAACTAATAAGTCTTTGTGTCATGATTTGGGAGCCAATTGGTGGCCCAAAAGAAGAAGCCTGGTATACTTGCTAATGTGAATATAGCAGCAATAAACATGAGTGTGTAAATATCTTTGCAGGAGGTACTTTAGTATATGCTGAGAAGTCATATAGATGGGCCATGTGATAGTTTTCTAGCTGGATCATTTCTAGTCATCCCTCTTCTCAAGTCATCATTCATAAAACCAGTCTAGGCCAGTTCCTCTATTCTACTTAACTAGAGCATCCATTTTCCTATTTTAGAATATTTAGCAAATTATAATAATAGCAACAAGATGAGTTTTTGACTTTTGCCTGTCCCACCAGTCAATGAACTCCATAAATCAACAACAATACAGAAATGTATGATATATAGTATGTTTAAAAAGGGATGGAGATATGGCTCCATGGTTAATGCTCTAACAAAAGACCCAAGTTCAATTCTTAGCATCTGCATCAGGCTACTCAAAATCACCTGTAACTCCAGTTCCAAGGGATCTGATGCCTCTTATATCCTCTGAGGGCACCTGTACATATGTAGTGTACATAAACTCATGCAGGTATACACACAAACAACAAAAGAGAAATATTGTATGCTAAATTTTAAGATACTTGGACTTCTAAGTACCAAATATATTTACATTTTATTCATAGCCAGAAAACACATATATGAGGGTTTTTTTTAAATAGAAATTAAGGAAAACAATCAGGTTCTGTGTTCATGTTGAAATGGTTACAGGAATAAGGACAACAACAACAGAAACTCCATAGTGAGATAATCATTTGGCCGGGCATGGCAGAAGCAGTTGCATCTGTGTGAGTTTAAGGCCAGCCTATTTAGTATATGTAGAGAGTTCCAGGACAGCCATGTCTACAAAGAGAAATCCTGTCTCAGAAAACCAAATGAATAAATAAAATAATAATCACTCAAAAAATAGTTTGGCAAGACTGGGTATGGTAGTGCACAACTTTAATCCCAGCTCTCAGGAGGCAGAGGATTTCTATATCAGGCCAGCCAGGATCACCTAGTGGGATCCCATGGGATGGGGGGGGATATAATTTAGCAGAAGCCAAAGTATAGAGCTGAGAATGCCCATAAATATGTTAATCCCCAGGGGGTGCTGAAGAGATGGCTCAGGCATTAAGAGGATCTAAGTTCAATTTCTAGCATGTAATTCAAGTAGCTCACAACTGCCTGTAAGTCCAACTTCAGGGAGATCTGACTCTTTTCTTTCAAGGCACCAGGCCTGCATATGACACACTTAAACACATGTAGGTATTCACAGATACACACCAAAATATTCTTTTAAAGATTTATTTTTAAGTATGTAGTGTGTGTGTGTGTGTGTGTGTGTGTGTGTGTCTGTATGCATGTATGTGGATATGAATGCAGTGCTCAAGGAGGGCAGAGGAATGTGATACAATAAAGCTTATCTGAGGATTAGAGCAAAAGCCAGTTTACTTCTACAGTAAACATAAAAGTCAGGCAATTAATCCACATGCCTTTAATCCTAGTATTCAGGAGGCAGAGATCCATCCGGATCTTTGTGAGTTCAAGGCCACANTGGGAACAGAGCCAGGCATGTTGGCACATGCCTTTAATCCCATCACTAACCATNGAGGTCTGGAGGTCTGTACAGACAGACAGGAAGTGATAGAGCTGGGTTGAAAGAGGAAGTGATGTAGCTGGGCAGAGAGAGGAAGTAAGAGGGCAGGGACAGAAAGGCATATAGGCATGGGTATACAGGAAGTAGGTCTCTCTGGAGGCTGAGTATTGGTAACGTGAGGTTGGCTGTGGCTTATCTTATTCCTCTGATCTCTCAGTTTTAACCCCAATATGCAGCTCTGAGTTTTTTATTAATAGACCGTTTAGCAATTCAACTTACAGAGGAAGGTATCTGATCCCCTGGAATAGAAATTCCAGGAAGTTGTCAGTCTCCTGGTGTGGGTGCTGGGACTGAACTTAAGACCTCTGTAAGAGTAAGTTCTCTCAATTGCTGAGCTATTTCTCCATCCCTAGAAGTGAATAGGAAGTGATAGCTTCCCTCAAAATCAAATATAGTAAAGAGATGTGTTATTTTTCTAATGGCAAAACAGAAAAGGACAAATACTGTGTCATTCACTTGATGATCTCAAACTTGGCAATCAGAAGACAATAAATTGAGTTAATGAATATACAATTCACTCTGGAAAATTGGGGGTTTGATATATTTCCTTCTCATAAGTCTGTAGCTGGACTTTCTTGTTGGACTTTTTTTAGACTGCCAGCCCTTGATGACACAGAGACTTATTATTAATTATGAAAGCTTGGCCTTAGATCAGGCTTGATTCCAACTACCTCTTATAGCTTAAATTAACCTGTTTCTATTAATCTATGTTCTGCTACATGGCTCTTTACCTCTCTTCCATTCTGTATGTCTTACTCTCTCCATGTCTCCCTGGTGAAATCCCTGAACCTAGGTTCATCCCCTGAGTTTCTCTCTCTGTGTGAAAGTCCTGCCTGTCCTCTTCCTGCCTAGCTATTGGCCATTCAGCTCTTTATTAAACCAATCAGAATAGAACAGTGACACATTTTTATACAGTGTGATCAAATATCCCTCAACATAAGTCTGTAATTTTCAGTAGAGATTTTGCTTGACACAAAGAAACAGATTATGAACAGTATCATTAAAAGCTTCAGATGTGATTGTAAGAGTCTTTCTGGATATTCAAAGTATTCATGTAGACAATCCCATCCTTTACCTATGAGCAAAGTCTATTCATTAATAGATGAATGAACTGGGTAGGTGGAAAAAATGTACCCCCTCTTTGTGCATTAGTTGTCTCCCTACTTACTCTATTGTTAATTATACCATTAGAAAAATAATATATCTCTTTACTATATTTGATTTTGAGGGAAGCTATCACTTCCTATGTTATTCACAGCTTATCAAGAGGAAAAAACTACAAAGACCTTCAGTATTAAAAAGCTCTTTTGCATTTAAATATTAAATAGGTATTTATTTATTTATTGTTTTTTTCCAAGACAGGGTTTCTCTGTGTAACCTCCCTGGCAGTCCTGGAACTTGCTCTGTAGACCAGGCTGGCCTCAAACTCACAGAGATCTACCTGCCTCTGCCTCCCCAGTTATGGGATTAAAGGTGTGCCTACCACTGACCAGCTGAACAGGTTTTTATTTTGTGTTTTTTGTGACAGGGTCTCACATGTTGCCCAGATTGCCTTGAACTCAGAATGTACTAGAGGCTGGACTTGAACTCCTAATTCTACTGTTTTCATCTTGAAAATGCTGGTAATACAGGCCTGCATGTCTTTCTTTGGAAAGCTCTTCGATGTCTATAATTACTGTGGTGTCTAATACTTTAGAGTTAAAAGTTCATTCCTTAAAGATCTTCCTAGGAGATCCTGGGCTGCCTTTCAATAGGAGTGGCTAAGTTAAATATAAAAATGGATGGTAACCATAGATGAGCTCACACAAAAAGAAAATCTCCAAATGCCAGAAATTGCTAAGTGTGTGCAGAGTCTCCGAATCAACTTTGTGGTAATGTTATTCAACCTTAGGTACAGTTCTACATGGACAGTCAGTGTCTCAGTGTCACAGTCCCTTGGTAGTTTAGATCTTACTAGGTGGAATGCCGGTGCGGGTTTTTTCTTTTGGAGATTGGTTATCTGAGTAAGTCATTGTGGGTTATGTGAGATTAGACTCCAGATGATCTGGATCTGCTTATTAAAACAGATTATTTTGTAATATTTTGTAATGAATTATTTTGTAATAGTGCCACAACAACTAAGACAGAGTAAAGCTTAATGAAATTAACTCTCTCTGACAAGGTAATGGCTTGCTTGGTGGCAGCAGTGACCTTGCCCTAAGTCCAGCCTACTTTGAGGCAGATTAGTCTTATTCTGAAAATAGAATGATTTAACACAGGCATCTGTACCAGAGGGCATACACAATTTATATTTATAAATTTCTTATTGTTTGCAAAACATTTTCTTTTTTTTTTTTCTTTTTTTTTTTTTTTTTTTTTTTTTTTTGGTTTTTCGAGACAGGGTTTCTCTGTGTAGCTTTGGCGCCTTTCCTGGAGCTCACTCGGTAGCCCAGGCTGGCCTTGAACTCACAGAGATCCACCTGCCTCTGCCTCCCGAGTGCTGGGATTAAAGGCGTGCGCCACCACCGCCCGCAAAACACTTTCTATTCCACCTGACACACAATTCTTTCTTTGATCTTCTTATCAGAACTGAGCCCATCTCTCAAGACTTAGTTTACATTATTTCTTCCACAAAATATAATATCCAAACTTTTTAAAGAAATAGTTCAACATTTCTCCCATTTGTTCATATTCTTTACTTATCATCTTAAAAAAATTCAATTATTTTAATTTTATGTGTATGAGTGTTTTTCTTCATCATGTGCATGCCTGGTGTCAAAGGAGGGTTAGAAGGCATTGGATCTTCTGGAGCTAGACTTTCAGGCATTTGTGAGCCACCATGTGGGTACTGAGAACTATGCCTAGGTTCTTCACAAGAGAAGCAAGTACTCATAAACACTGAGCCATCTCTCCAGCCCCATATATTCCCCCTTTTATTACTATTTTTTTTTATTTTTAAGTTAATTCATTTTTAAATTTGGTATATAGGTGTTTTTGCCTGCATGTATATCTGCACCATTTGCCTGAGAAGGCCAGAAGCGAACATCAGATCCCCTGGAAATAGAGTTAGAGAAGGTTACAAGCTGCCATTTGGGAACTTGAATTGAACCTGGGTTCTCTAGAAGAGCAGACATTACTGTTAACTGCTGAGCCATCTCTCTAGCCTCCATCTGTTATTGAAGTTTTGATGTAAATAAATTCTTTCCCAGTTATACTGTCATCTTGTTTAGAGCAAGATGAACACAGTGTTAGGCATGGTGGCTCTTGCCTGTAATATCAGAACTCTGGAAACCTAAACAGGAGGGCCTCTTAAAATGCATACCCCACTGTGTAGCTATCCTCTACACTGAGACTCCCTGTTCCCAGCATTGTCCATCATTGGGCTGTTTCCATCTATTTCTGTGACTGAAGGGGACAAGAGAGACTAGAGAGTGGCACAGATAGACCCTACTACTCTGGAGTGACATGTGTAAGTTCTGTTCATGCTTCACTAGTATGCTAGTTAGTTTTATGTCAACTTGACAAACTAAAGTCATTTAAGAGGAGGGAACCTCCATTAAGAAAATGCCTCCATAAGACCCAGCTGTAAGGCATTTTCTTAGTTAGTGATCAATGGGGGAGGGCCCAGCCCACTGTGGGTGGTTTCATCCCTGGGCTGGTGGTCCTGGGCTCTATAAGAAAGCAGGCTGAGCAAGCCATTAGGAGCAAGCCTATAAGCAGCACCCTTCTGTGGTCTCTGCATCACCTTCTGACTCCAGGTTCCTTCGCTGCATGAGTGTCTGCCTTGACTTCCTTCAGTGATGGGTTATTACCCGGAAGTGTAAGCTGAAATAAACCCTTTCCTTCCCAAGTTGTCTTGGTCATGGTGTTTCATCAAAGCAATAGAAACTCTAACTTTGACAACTAGCAAGAACCAGTCTGTGCCTTTGTTTAATTGAGGGTAGGATTGTGGAAGTGCAACAGAAATGTGAAAAGGGAGGGGGTGTTAATTGTCTAAGCTACATAAAAGGATCAAGAAAAAGGCCAAAAGTTCACTGGGAGAGTGTTTGCTTAGCACATACAAAGCTCTGAGTTCAATCCCCACCATGCATAAAACTGGGCCTGATAGCTTGTAACCACAGCTCTTGAGAGGTGAAGGCAGGAGGATTAGAAGTTCAGCAGTATCTTCACCGACAAAAGAATGAGGTCATCTTTGCCTATATGAGACTCTCTCAAAAACCTAGGGCTGTTGGGTAGGTATGCTTACACATTCTTAGCATACTCCTGGGCATGGCTTCAACCTCCAGCACCTAAAAAGAGAAATAAAGCAAAATAAATTATATAAAGTTGGAAGTGGTATCATTTTTTAATATCCCCAGATCTTCCCACAGAAACTGTGTGGTAGAACCTAAAATCCAAAAAAATATCAAGTTTATATTGCAAGGCATGAGCCTCACAATATATAAAATAACAATACTAAGCAGTAGATGCAAGATTCAAACGTACAAAGAGGCAGAGGGAGCTAAAACATAGTGTGTGGGAGTGTAGCTAAAGAGAAGAGTGTAATGATTAGTAGTCAAGAGGCCCGGAGTTCAGTCCCCAGTACCAACCAAACAACAATGTCCACCAAATTATCAAAATATGTCCCCCAAAGGACCATACTTACTGTGTGTAGAAACAGTCAAAGTGGAATCTTAGGGATTCCTATTTTTCAGATGCACACAAATGGAAAGACTAGACGGTTCTAGAAGGGCTTGGTTCTTANGTATCCTCAAAACCAACCCAGAGTTTCAAACCCTTCAGGGGAAAAAGGGACACTAGAAATAGACATAAGAAAGAAACTTACAACTGTTTTTAAGTAGTACATATTTATCCCCTCAGGCATTTTCAATGACAGTTGTATTCAGCACCATTGTTCAAGCTTATCTTGCAGATTATTTGCAATGAGACCACTTGGTCTCACTAAGATACTTTTATCCCAGCACTTAGGAGGCAGAGACAGGCAGATATCTGTGAGTTTGAGGCCTGCCTGGTCTACAGAGCAAGTTCTAGACATCCAGAGCTGTCTGGAAAAACCAAAAAGAAAAAAAAAGTACTTCAATAATAAAATCCATTCAACATAGAGCATATTTTCCATTATCAAATTCCCAGAGACAATTAAGTCTAAAGATTAGAAATATATGCAAATTAATTCAAAGCAACTAAATATCTGAAAACTAAATTTATTTGCCCTTGAGATTTAAATTCCAAAGTAATTAATGTCCAAAATTCATCATCTTCATATTTTAGCACAGTCTTCAAAGAATCCTTAAGACTTAAATAGGTTTAGAGTTTTTAAAAATCTACAGCTTGGACTGTAGTAGTACAAGCCCATATGGTCAAGGAAATTGGCTCAGACCAGTTGCCAAGGCATGCACATAATGTACTCCTTATGAGCCAACCTGGAGTCTGCCTGAGGGCCTAGCTGTCAGAGTTCCTGATTGTGCCCAGCAAATGAGAGATGACCATGAAATGCCACCAGATGGGGACACAGTTTGGATGCTGGGAGGAGGGTATATAAGGCCTTCCCCATTATTTAATAAATGAGTTTGTTGTTTGCCTTCAACTGATTCCTGGTGTCTGTGCCATTGATGCCGTGCCTTCTCACCCCCTCCTCTGAGGGAGCCATTAGGATCCAGCAACATCGGACAGAATGTAATTGTATTATCTAGCCATGGGCATGGTGGCATATGCCTGAAAATCTGAAATACTTAAGAGACTGAGGCAGGTGAATGGTGAGTTTGAGGCCAGTCTGGGCTACATAGTGAGTTCAAGACTAGCTTAGGGAACTTTAAGACCTTGTCTTAAAACAAAAAAGTGTCTGAAGGTCTCTCAGTGTAACTCAGTGCAGGGTGGCTTGTGTACCACATACAAAGCTCTGGGTTCAAATTGAGTCCCTTATTAAGCTTCTCGAGAATTCAAAAAAGGAAATATGATACACAAAATTGCTACAGCAGTGCCTTCACACCCATCAATTTTGGAAAAAGCCATACCCAACCTTTTATGTTGTTATTGCATGAAAAATGTACCAGATCCACTAATTGGTGTTGAGGAGTTGTAGATCAGAGACTCTGGCATTGAAAATAAAAGGGAGAGAAATTCTGAGTTTTAGCATGACCAGAACAGCTCATCTGGTATAAGGTACTTTAACCATTGACCTACATTTAAATACATTTAATTAGCAGGTATTAAATTTGGATTTTTTTTGTGTGTGTTTGGGATAGGTCCTCATGCTATATTACAGGATCACTTTGACCTCACTAAATATCCTAAGATGTCCTCAGATTTGGAGCAATTCTCCTACCTCTGCTTTCCAAGCACTGAGATTATAGGTGTGTTTTACCACTCCCAAATACAGTTAATAGTTTGAACTTTCAATTTCTCAGAGAAAATCTTCCCTGATTGTATCAACTTCTCTCAGAAAATTATTGTGTGATATTTTGTTTGTGTTCTGACAAATAAAGCTTGCCTGGAAATCAGAGGGCAGAACTAGCCACTAGTTAACCATAGAGGCCCAGCAGTGGTGGCTCACACCTTTAATCCCAGCACTTGGGAGGCTCATACCCAGCATTCAGGAGTTAGACAGAGGAAGTGATAAGGCAAGTGGAGAAAGGATATCAGCCCCTTTTGTTCTGAGGATCTGGAGAGGTAAGAAATCACTGGTGGCTGCTCCATTGCTTCTCTGAACTTTCAGGTTATTACCCCAATATCAGACTCCTGCTTTCTATTTATAAGACTAATTAGGTTCACGTTTCATCTGACGTCCAACTTTTGGGGCACAAATTCACGAAAAAACCACTTGCCAGTCACTTTGCAGCCACTGGCACAGGCCAGAGCTGCACATGGGGGCTCCCACTGGAATCACCACCTCACCAGCAAGGTTCTCCTTTCCCCTCAATCCCTCTGAGCAAGTCTGAAATTTTTCTTTTGCAGCCTCTCCACAGCAAATGCCACNGGCACTTGGGTTCCAAATGCTACCAGAGTTAGCCACTTTCACACATTCCCTCACGCAGACTGCTGGCTCTTTGGCTTCTTTTCCCCTGTGGGTTGTGGTCTTTCCCTGGACCCTGCTCCTCAGGCTACTGACATGTGATCAGCAGCAGATGTCCTCAACCAGGGTGTGCACCACCTGTGTTCTCTGCTCAGACATGCTATACCTCACATTTCATGATCATTGTCAGTAGATTTGTTGAGACAATTGGGAATCCTTAAAGGGGTGAATTAGATAATAAAAAAGAGACTTTTCCCACGTTCAAAAATGGGAAATAGTATTACAATGGAAGGATTTAGGTCTCTGTATGATTACACACTGGATGATTTAAAAACACAACAATTAAGTGAGGGGATAATTAACTTAGATGGGATTTATGTACTGTCAATTATAAACACTGTTGGTTTGATAATTCTTGTTCTATACCTAAAAAGGTTGATTGATATGTGTGCCAACGTACATACCTTCAAAAAGGCTACTGCTGATAATATGTAAGTCATGCAAATAATTACTAAGGAGAATAATTTACTTTTGACTGATAAAAGATTTAGAAATAGTTACTGATAAAAAGATAAAAAGGTGACTGATTATTTACAAACTTTAAAAAAAAGTTACTATTCAAAAGATACAAGCCTAAGAAGAGGTTAACAGTGATAATATTCAAGCCTTACAAATAATTATTAAGGAGAGTAATATAATTTTGACCAACAAGATAAAAGCTCTAGAAATATTTACTGCTGAAGAGGGTGAAAAGCTGACTGACAAGATGCAAACCTTAGAAAAACTTACTATTCAGAAGTTACAAGCCTTAGAAAAACTTATTAAAACAGATAATAGAGATATTCAGACACAGACAGAGGAATTTAAAGGATAACCAGCTACACCAATACAATACAATACAATACAATACAATACAATACAATACAATAGAGGGACAGCTCAAGTTTATCAAACACTCAACCTTAATTTATCTAATCACCTTACAGGAACAACTGCCAAATGACAGGTATCCCCAAGGCTATGGAAGCACTCATTGGAATCCTGTGGAAATGTTAGATTTGAGATTTAAGGAAGCAATAGTCTCATATGATATACATTCATGTTTTCTGAAGCAGATGTTAATTCATGTTTTGTAACAGAATTGCCCCACAAGACTGGAAAGAATTGGTACAGCAATATTAGAACCTTGTCCTCAGTTACAGTGGAGAAAGTGGTGGAAAGATGAGGCTAGGACCATTGGACAATGAAGCAGAGATAGAGGGTATTGAAATCTCTGAAGACCACAACATTACTTCCTGATGTCTGGGGGCAACAGCATTTTTAGGGGATCCTGAAAAAAATTGGGATAACTGTCAAGTCCTGGGAGAACTAGCTGTATCATTTGTTATCCAGTCTCTCTGTAATGAGGAAGTGTATGGCTTGTCTCAAGTTCTGGATAAAGTAGTCTGTGAGGCTGGATCATCTAGCCAGCCACCTTGAAATTGTCCTAAGCAGTTTGTAGTACAAAGTCGATCTTTAGGTGGTATTTGTCAGCTTAGTGGCATTATTATAATCCAGACATAAGGAAAGTAATTTTAAGAACACAATGCCCGTATTCCCGAGAGGTAGGGTGGGTGGTTTTTGATCATTCAATAGGTTATGGATATTTGTTATCATTTGGGTGGGGAGTTGGTTACAAGTTGTTATTGGTAATGGTCAGGAAAAAAGCTGAACAAAGGAGGATAGATTCAGAGATCATGTTCTAAAAAGAAAAGGGGGGATCTAGAAATAGGATAAAAGGGTAGACTATTGAATCTACTTTTAATGCAAAAAAGGAACTACTAGTTTTAAATATTTTACATTGGCTTGGATTTTTGCATATTGATACAAATTTGAGCTTATTTTTATTATACTGTATGTATATTATAGAAATGATAGGATAAAAAGGTAGATTATTGAATCTGTTTTTAAACCAAAAAGCAACTACTAGTTTTAAATATTTTACACTGGTATGGATCTTTGTATATTGATATTAATTTTAGGTTATTTGTGTTAGAACATACTGTACATATGTTTCTACTCTTGTTCAAGATATTGTGCTCATATAGCTCATCTAACAATGTAATGTAAATTTCTAGTTCCTGAAAGTTATTATTACAAACTAGTTAGGATAATAAATGCAAGTTAGTAGTTAGTCACCTATTATAATCAGACTTGTAGTCATGTTAGGTATGTTTTCAAGGTCAAATGGAGATATATTTTATATAGTCAGGTGGTCTTCAAACACTTCAGAGATCTACAGAATATGTTGTTTAAAATGTTTTAATAAGAGGTTTTTTTTTATGACAATAATACAGGTCTGCTCCTATCAGCACCAATCTACTTCAGAGAAGATGATAGGAATTGAAGAAACTCCATTTGGAGTTAATTTCTTTGTGGCAAAAGTTAGCCACTGGGTAAGAAACTGCCCTTGTCTTGACTGCTGACATTATGCTGTCCAAATTGGACAAACAGGACAGAACAGAAAGTAACTGCTGGACTTTGCAATGACAAGGCAGGATAATCTTTCAAAAATCCTGCTTTACTAAAAAGTCTGTCAGATATTCTAGGCCTGCAGGCTGAAGATGGATACCCCAGTATTGCAGAGGAACCTTGGATGATTGTACAGGCAGCCAGCTGTTTTGTCATTTCTTAGTTTTGGAAGTTGTTTGCTCTGCACTTCCTGTTTACTCAGGTAATATTATATCTTTCTCTGTCTCTGATGGAGTTGAAGACTAGATAGTTACAGTTTTCCTTGTTACCAGACTCAGGAAAGAAACTCACAAAAGAGATGTAAAATATATAAGGTTGAGAGACATAAAAAGATAGTTTGGGTTTGGTAATGCAAGTCTGGATAGAAAGTGAATTAGATACAACACTTTGGACTCACCAAGATAGGATAGATAATGCAGTATTTATTTTCTCTGAATTTATCAAATACTAAAGGACTAGACATTGTTAATATAATTATTGCCTGTATATATTTGTATGTAATTATTGTACTTATTGTATATAGTTTTTCTAAGTTAGTTAAGATCTCTGCTTTTTGTTTAGACAAGGGGGAAACGTTGTGTGATATTTTGTTTGTGTTCTAACAAATAAAGCTTTGCTGGAGATCAGAGGCTGGAGCTAGCCACTAGTTAACCATAGAGGCCTGGTGGTGGTGACTCAAGCCTTTAATCCCAGCACTTGGGAGGCTCACACCTTTAATTCCAGCACTTGGGAGGTTCACATCTTTAATCCCTGCACTCAGGAGGTGGAGAGAGCAAGTGATAAGTCAGGACAAAGACAGGATCTCAGCTCTTTCAGTCAGAGGATCCAGAGAGGTAAGAAGTCACTGGTGTCTGCTCCTCTGCTTCTCTGATCTTTCAGGTTATTACCCACATATCTGACTCCTGGTTTTTACTGATTACACTAATTAGGTTCTCGCTTCAGAAAAATGGCATTTGTGATATTGCTGTCTTTCTGTGAGGCCTACAAACTTAGATAATTTGAAGACTGTATCAATCAAGATAAGCTGGGTTATGCTGTAATAAACCTAAAATATTCTGCTTGAAGCAGTAATTTTTTTTTTTTTTTTTTTTTTGGTTTTTCGAGACAGGGTTTCTCTGTGTAGCTTTGCGCCTTTCCTGGAACTCACTTGGTAGCCCAGGCTGGCCTCGAACTCACAGAGATCCTCCTGCCTCTGCCTCCTGAGTGCTGGGATTAAAGGCGTGCGCCACCACTACCCGGCCAGTAATTTGTTTTTTATGCACACACATGTGTGCTAAGTCCAAGGAGTTCTGATCACAATGGATTTCCGGAAGGAACTACAGTGATGGGATCTGAACAAAGGTTTCTATGAATATGCTAGCAAGGACAAAGAGACATGAAAAGTTGAATCCAAATATTTTAATGTCTGCCCAGAAATAGAAGAAATCTCTGCTACCACTTCTAGTCACATTCCTTTGTTTAGAACATGTCACATGGCCTTCAAAAATCAAACAGACATGAAGAGGCAATCTTGCTTTAAGCTCTGTCCAAATTCTTGCCCTTTAGTGATACATTTAGAGTATATTCTGTGTACAAATTGCTGTTAAAGTATTTTGTGGACTAACAGTTTTAGCCCTTGGCCATGTGCTGTTGTGACTGCATCCAAGTACAGAATAGTTTAAGCCAATGTTTCCCAAACTGGTCTCTTGGCTGCTTGTTAAAACTGATGGTTCTTAGATAGATGTGATGATATCTATAATCCCAGACTTTGTATACTAAGACAGATGGATCACTTTAAGTTATAGGCCAGCCTGAGATACACAGTGAATTCCAGGCTATCCCACACTACATAGTGAGGCACTGTCACACACATAGTAAAATTATTGGTTCCTATATCCTATTTAGTAGTATTGGAATATGATTCAAGAACCTTCATCTTCATTACCACTATCATCATTACTTTGCGATAGGGTTTCGGCATGTAGTCCAGGCTGGCCTCCCTTATGATTCTCCTCCTATGACAGTCCCCTCCCCTAGTGATAGGATTATAGGTATGTGCCACCACACCAGGCCCATGAAATATTTAATTGAGACAAGCTCTCACTGTGTCCCAGGCTACTCTCATACCTTGAACTCCTGANCCTCGTGCCTCCACCTCCTAAGTGCTAGGTTTACAGGTATGTACCACCACTAATTATGCAGTGCTGAGNATTAAACCAAAAACTTCCTTCTTTCTAAGCAACCACTCTACCAACTGAGCTACACCCCCAGTCCTAGCATAGTTTTATTGTTGTTGCTGTTTTTAATAGACTATTTTTAGAGCCTGTCTATGTTCCCAGTATGTGAATAAGAAGTACAGAGAGTTAACTGTATCCCCTGTCCCTACACGTGTGCAAAGGATATACAGAAGGCTGGTAGACAGGTTCACCAGAGAACAGGGTGATGATATAACCAAACACAATGGGTTCATATCTTGCCAAGTAAAAATCCAGAAGGCACACCCATGAGACAAAGGAGTGAAGAAAGAGTAGTACCCACAGGGTATAAGAAGAGCACTGAGATTACTTGCAAAATGTTTTCCCTAAGAAAGGCAGAATGGAGACTTTACCCAGGGAGCCTGTGTATTTTCATGAAAGAGCAGGTACACACCTCAGTTTGTTCAGTTTAAGGCTGGCCTGTCTACTTAACTTCCTTTTCCGCCTTCCCTCCCTTCCCCTCTCCTCTTTCTTTCTCACTTGAGACAGGGTATATCAGTTGTTTTCCTTATTTCTATGACAAAACACCTTACAATTGTTTGAGAGTAACTATACCACTACTGCTCAGAAGGCATGGTGTCAGACCATGATTATGAACATTGTATCCATAATCAGAAAGCAGAGAGAGAAAGAGAGAGAGATGCTGGTGCTCAATGTGATTTCTCCTTTTTATTTCAAGTTATTAACAGCAGTACTGTTAGTGAACTTAGAAGCACAGCCTGTGCCTCAACAAACTAAATTTAGCTACCCACCCTCAAAACACTAATTAAAAGAGCCAGATTAATAGCGAAAAGCAGAAAAAGGAAATTTATTCAATGTGGCCACATTGAGAAGAAGGATAAAGATACCGTGGACATCCTCTCTCAGTCAATGTTTGGGGTCTGAACATTCAAAAAGAGACACTTTTGGGTTTGCTTGGCTCAATATTATAATGAGCCACATTTATTCTAGGTACCGACCTAAAGGGATCATTCAAAATGATTTGTAATATTGACTGGTTCTTTGTAAATTTCTCCCAAAAGTTTTAGTTGAAACAAAAAATCCACTATGGAGATATTGTTAAAGGAGTTTTCCCCTCCAAGTGTTCCTTCCCTTAATAGCTAGCAGTGTCAGTATTTGTCCTACATTTCAAAGAAGAACATGTAATCTAGCACAGTGTTATCACACACGTGCCTCCACACCTGGGACTTCACTTTCTTAGGAGAAAAGTGAGGAACAACAACGACAAAAGGCTAAAGACATGTCACATTGCTAATAATCATACTGAATGTTAAATACAATGATGGAGCAGTGGTGGTTGCTTCTGAAAAGAAAACTGACATAATTATTCTTCAAGGGTGTAGTTTATTAGGAGAAAGGGCCACAAGACCATTGTCAGGCCTTGAGCTGAGGGGCTGGGGATGGCCTAGTACTGCTGCCCTACAGAGGATGCACATTTAGTTCTCAGTACCCAAGTTGGATGGCTCACAGCTGTCCATAACTCCAGCTCCAGGGGATCTGACCAAAGTATATTATATGTATTTAGGAAATTCTCAGCCAATTGATAAATAAATATTGATAAGGTCTGAAAGTGTAGTGAACTTAGTTGAGTGCTTACGTAGTGTGCACAAAGCCCTGGGTTCATCCCCAATACCACATAAAACCAGGTAATCCCAGAACCCAGAAGATGGAAGGAAAGGGGTCAGAAAATCAAAATCATTTTGGTAGTGGTGCACGTCTTTAATCCCAGCACTTAGGAGGCAGAGGCAGGTGGATCTCAGAGTCTGAGGCCAGTCAGGGCTACACAGAGGACCAGTATCTTGGGAAAAAAGAGCAAGAGAGTCAGAGAGACAAGGAAATTCAAATATTCCTTTCTCTGTCTCATCAGAAAGTAGCAGAAAGCAGCCAATGCTAGGGAAGTGGACAGACAAGAAAATACCTCATGTTACTGCCACCAAATGTAGTTTTTAACTAAATCTCTTTCTATTTATCAATAAGACTCAGGAGTCAGACACTGGGGTGAAAACCTGCTAACTCAGAGAAGTTGAGGAGCAACTGTCTGTGTCTTAGAAAGAGAGCATCCTTCCACTCCATCACACTAAAAAAGACTGCTACACTCAAAGTTTTTCCCTACTGCTTCCTGTGTGTCTGTCTTCTAGACTACCTCTGACTTTCTATGATTACTTTCTATCAACTAGTTGCTGGCTCCACCTCCTGACCCAAGGTTGATTTCATTTAATTAATGCAAACTCAGGGTTCACAGGGTGATCAAATATTCCACAACATACATCCCTAGAATAAAAATGCTATCAATAGCCCTATGGGATCATTCTATGTATCCTTATCATCTGGGATTAACTTTCTGGGAATGGCTAATGCTAAAAAGTCATCTTTTTCTCTTGCTGGCTTTGCAAAAATTGTTGGCAGAATTTTGGGGGGCAAAAGCCTGGGCTCCAGCAGACCTCAAAAAAGCCTTGTCCCTAATTCATCAATTAAGAGACAAGTAGTGGAGAAAAACAGAGAGGGGACATTTATTCATTGTGGCCACACTCAGAAGAAAAACAGATATAGGGGTCCATGCCATCTCCCCACCGCAGTCCATCTTCAGGCCACTGACACTAGTTTTATTTAGTTTTAAGTAGAGAAAAAACNGGGGCCAGGGGAACGAGTTATACATACTTAAGCCATGCTGGTCAAGGTCAGGTCTGGTTTTACCAGGTGGCCTAAAGAAGTACTAAAGGCAGACATCTCTTGAGAGGATAAGTCTAGTTCCTACAAGGTGGTCACTTCTGACCCAGGATGTAGTCTCTCCATGACGCACAATTGTCCTCATATGGATATGGTTGTGTCCTGTGAAGATATTTTTATTTTGTTTCAGTTTTTTTTTTTATGAATTGTTTTTTGAGAGAGGATCTTGTGTATTCCAGGATGATCTTGAACTCTCTATGTAGCTTAAGGTGTCCTTGACCTTCTGATCCTCTAACCTCCACTCCCCTAGTATAGAGAATATAGGCATGTACCACTACCCCTTATTTTGATGGTTGTCAATACTCACAACCAGGACTCTGCTCATGCTAGAACAAAGTGTGGGCAGTCTAAACGCTCAGTTAAATCCTCAGCCCCTCTGTGTTGTTTTGCTCATCTTGGAATATAGAGTGAGTTTTGATCTAGAACACTGATGTATCTCTGGTCTTCAGAAGTGTTGAGACACACAAACAAAAGAAATTTAGAGATGTCAGACTCCCCTTCTGTTTCTATTCACCTGTGTGCCCAAATGAGAAGCCAATATCTTTTATGTTTGGTTCTTACAAAAGTGGATTCTAAATTTGTGTTCCAGTAGGACACTGTCCATGTTTTGAAATAGTCTTTCTCCTATAGTATTCCTTGGCCAGGGGCCATTTTAAGATAGACAAGCTTCCTCCTGTCCTACTCCCACCTCCACATCAGTACAAATTCAGCTTATGCCAGACATCATCTTTTCCCCTCTTCCCTGCCTTCCCTCCTTCCTTTTGATTCCCCAGATCTGTCATCTCTAACTGATATAGACTCAGACTTTTTGTTTAGACTTTTCAGAGTGAGGTATATGCTTTTTCTTTGGGGCCACCAACTAGCTCCCAAATCATGACACAGAGACTTATTAGTTTTGAATGCTCAGCCTAGCTTAGGCGTGTTTCTGGATATCTCTTTTAGCTTAAATTAACCTGTTTCTCTTCATCTACCTTTTGCTTCAGGGCNTATTACCTTTCTTATTTCTGTGTATCTTACTTTCACTGCTTCTGTATGTTTGGCTGTTTGCCATCTGCTTGTCTTCTTGCCTTGGGTGTGTCCCTTGTTTTCTCCTCCTTCCTCTCTCATTCTTCTTTCTCTTGCTAGATTTCTCCTCCAATTTATTCTCTCTGCCTGCCAGCCCCACCTATCCCTCTTCTGACTAGCTATTGGCTGTTCAGCATTTTATTAGACCAATCAGGTGCCTTAGGCAGGCAAGGTGAAACAAATGTAATACAACTTTACATAATTAAAACACATCCTTACATCATTAAACAAATGCAGCATAAACAATTGTAACATAACTTTATACAGTTAAAGTAATATTCTGCAGCATAAACAAATGTAACACATCTTTGCCTAGTTAAAATAATATTCCATAACAGATCCCTGTTTCCCAAAACTCCAGGGCACAAATCAAGCTCTTCACATGATTCTCCTGAAATGCCATCCCCAGAAACTGTCATACGGGGACACAAATAAAAATTTTCACATGATTCTCCTGAAACTTCCTCCTGAGAAACTGCCACACACTCCTTGAAGTTTTGTTTTAGCTAACCACTACTTCTTTACTTATGTCTGAAGATGCCTAATGAGTAACTTCAAGCAGAAAAACAAGTGCCTCCATTTTGCATTTGTTTACATTCCTCTGAGTCCTTTTCTCCTTCACTCTCCTAGAATTCTAAGAACAGATCTGATAAAAATCTTGTGGTGAGTTCAAATTGCCTCCCAGTTAACAACAACTTTCTTATCAATGACAAGGCTGACCAATTTTGANATAACCATCAACCAGACCACAGTTTGACCAAGACTGTTCAAATATGCATGCTTCTTACCCTTATCTCTGCTTTTGACTTCTGTTCCTTTTCCTTTTTAAACATGAAATATTAAATATAAAAGTGGCAGATACAAGGAATTAATAAAATGAATTGATTCCTTGAAAATATAATCAATATTGACAAATCCTTAGCAAAACTTACCAAAGAAAGCAAAAACTCAAATTAATAAAATTACAGTAAAATAGGAGACATTATAACAGATACCAGTGAAATTCAGAGAATCATAAGGATATACATTAAAAATTTTCATTTCACTAAATTGGAAAATCTAAAAGAAATGGGTGAATTTCTAGATGCATACAACCTTCCAAAATTAAACAAAGATATACACAGATCTACAACAAGAAAGGGGATTGAAGCAAAAAATCTTTAAAAAAATCTCCCAGCTACTAATAGTCTAGGCACTGGTAGTTTCACTGGTGAAATGTTTCAGACTTTCAAATAAGAACCAACACTAGTGTTTCTCATACTCTCCATAAAGCAACAACAGAAAGAATGCATCAAACTCTTTCTATGAAGCCAACATTATCTGATGCCCAAATCAGATAAAGATTGAATAAACTGAGGACATGACTGCTCCATGGTATGGTTAAGGGGAAGGTTTTTATTGTAGATATGAGAGAGAGAAAAGCCAGAGGCATCAGGAAGAGTCCAGAACAGAGAGTTTTCACTCTCTGAAGTAGACTGAACATGGCCAGCAGACTGGACCTGGCCATAGGGAAGCAGGAGCAGAGCCAAAGGGGTTGTGAAACAAAGAGAAGGAGCAAGGGGGATAGAGAGAGAAAGAGAGCAGGATCAGGCTTATAACTAGAAAGTAGCAGGGTTATAGGGAGAATGAGTAGCTTGTGAGGAGGGAAGCCCATGAGCTGGGGGAGTTTAGGGTAAGGGAGGAGCTAGGATGGACTTTGAAAAGTATAACAAGTACTTGTGATACTGAGGGAGCCTGGAGGCCAGCATGTACTTTGATGTGCTAATAGGCATCACAAANAGCCATTTGTCTCTTCTTCCTTTGGAATTTGGGGAAATAAAGTTTCTTTTGGATCTGACATTCTAGCCTTTTGTTGATGATAAAGGGTAGTATAATCTATTCTGCAACTGCTTTTCAGTTGCCATTAGGATCTTGTCAGGGCCCAGGAAGGCTAGAATGCCAGTCAAAGGCCAGGAAGGAGGAAGGGTGTCAGGCAATGGCAGAGTACTTCTGGTTCATTGCCCAAGTTCTGCAGGACCACCTGGGGCTAGTGAAGTTTAGGCTGCTTTGGCATTCAAGCCTGTAGCTGACAGTAGGAGATTTGAGAAAATTCCACTGGAAGCATTTGATTTACCGACCATCAGATAATTTTGCCAGTTCTATCCTGAAAGAACCTGAAGAGACCTGAAGAGATGGAGAGCAATCATTATTATGAGGAGTATTGTTTTCAGTTTGGGTTTCTATTGCTGCAACAAAATTCCATGACCAAAAAGCAAGTTGGGGAGGAAAGTGTTTAGTTGGCTTATATTTCCACAAGGCTGTTCTGTGGTGATATTTTGTTTGTGCTTTAACAAATAAATCTTGCCTGAAGATCGAAGTGTAGAGCTAGTCACTAGAGGCCAGGCAGTGGTGGCACACACCTTTAATACNAGAACTTGGGAGGAGGAAGCAGGAAGATCAGGAGTTCAAGGCCACCCAGGGCTATACAAGATTGATCCCNTCTAAAAAAGAAACAGAGCCAGGCAGTGGTGGCACACACCTTTGATCCTAGCACTTGGGATCTCACGCCTTTAATCTCAGTGCTGAAGAGGTGGAGACAGGAAGTGATATGGCTGGGCAGAGAGAGGAATATAAGGTGGGAGGAGACAGGAGCTCAGCTCCCTTTCAGTCTGAGGATTCCTAGAGGTAAGAAGTCTTTCTAGTGGCTCTCTGCTCTGATTCTCTGTTCTTCCAGCTTTCACCCTAATATCTGACTCTGGGTTTTTATTATTAAGACCAATTAGGATTCATGCTACACTGTTCATCACCAAAAGAAATAAGGACAGGAACTCAAGCATGGCAGGAAACTGGATGCAGGAGCTGATGCAGAGGCCATGAAGGAGTGCTGCTTACTGGCTTGCTCAGTTTGCTTTTTTATAGAACCCAGAACTGCCAGCCAGGGATGGCCCCACCCACAATGGGCGGAGCCCTCTCCCATTGATCACTAATTAAGAAAATACCTTATAGCTGGATCTTATGGAGATATTTTCTCAGTTGAGGCTTCTTCTTCTCTGATGACTCTTTCTTGTGTCAAGTTGTCATAAAACTAGCCAGTACAAGTATGGAAATCTGTGGGCCAAGGAAATACAAGGGAGACCAAAATGAGAGTTCTGTAAAAGAGTTGACTACTGGAGGCCATAGACTTTTTTTCCAACTCATGTAAATCTTTAACCCTTTCTTCCATGTGGCTGGACTGGTTTACATCAGCTTTTCAGCAATCCCATGGCTTGCAGATCACCTGGGGATGATGTGCTTCAAGCCATTTTGGAGCAGTTTGCAGGCCACAGTTGCTACCTGAATATTTGTCTGCCTGGTGATTTGAAGTCTTCTGGGGAAGATATAGACTAGGNACAGAAGGTAACATTCATGAGCTTAGGGGGAAATCTTCTTGAAACTCCCAGGCTTGTGGCCCTTGTTGTTGGGGGAGGGTAGAAAAGAAAGGGCCCACTCTCAGGGATTGGCAGCAGGTGGGGAAGCTTAGGCTGCTGACTGACAGGAATACTTATTTAAAGTCCATTTGTCCTTTGAC
>LZPO01017597.1:45705-66281 GCA_001675575.1 Neotoma lepida | reverse complement strand
TTTAAAGTATTTTTTACACTTATTTATCCATTTTCTGTATGTGTGGACATGCACATGCTATGGGTCATGTGTAGAAGTTTAAGAACAGTTTATCATCATCATTTCTGATTCTCTCTCTACCATGTGTGTTGCANGGATTGAACTCAGATCCTCAAGCCTGGCAGCAAGTGCCTTTTATTGCTAAGCCATTTAGCACACCTACAAGNTTTTTTNATGATATTTTAAATGCAAAACNGTTACAGTTTTATCATTCATTTATTTTGACTTATCACACATTTGTTGTTTACTNGTAGGAATGGAAGGAATTGATCGAAGCTATAAGANTAGGATATGACCATTGTAAAGACTATATGGCACCTGGCAGATGCTAAATCAAGTTGTCCTNGGGAAGGTTACCTAGAGATTTGAGGCAAAGAGGTGATGCTTGAAATAAGATGCCCAAGGCTCAATAAAGCTTAGGAGAGAAAGCATGGACCTGCGGCAAATCTGACCTTTGCTCCAATCTTTGCTATTGTTGTGGGCAATGTGCTTTCCATTTGTGTCTCTACCTGGTTATTTCTATTTTAGGTGATATGTTCATCTTGTAGTTTTGCTATAATGCCATATTGTCTTGGGAAGGTGACATATTAAGTCAGGATCATTCATAANCATTTCGCTTTTATCAGATTAAGAACTCAAGAAAAGCAAGAAAAGGTTAGTGGGTAAAATTCATTTGAGGGTTAAAATTCAGGGATACTTTTGCTGTCATGTGCAGCTTCTAGAGGCTTCTTGCATCCTTTACCTCATTGATTCTTCAAAGTCAACAAGCAGTGTCTCTATCTCTGTCTATTTCTCTCTCCCCTCTCTTCTTCCTTTGCTTCCATTGTGACAACTTCTTTCTCTCTGCTTCTGTTGTAGCCTCTCCTTGCCCCATGACCTTCAAGTCTTCCTATTATAAGAACTCTTTGGATCACATTGAGGCCACTAGAACAATCCAGGAAAATCTATCATTAAATTATTTACTTACTCATCCTTGAAAAGNTTTTCTGGACATGTAAAGTAACAGATAGCAGATTGTGGGGATTAAAGTTTGGTGAATTAGGCATGAGGTGTATGGGATTCCACTTTCATAGAAGTCCTGAGACTATGACANCTCTGAGGAGGTGAAGAGCAGGTCTCTGGGATCTAGTGGAGAAAAGACTATGCAGCTTCTTGCATATCAGTGTGAGTAAACTAGAAAAGATGCATTAGAAGTCTCTACAGTGACCATCTGAGATNTGTACCTTTGCAGAGTATTTCTGACCTGAGGGGAGGGTGCTTGCCAGGGTCTGGAAACACGGCCCTAAACTTGCAGGTTATTGTAATGTGCCAGACATTCACCAACCCTCTCAAGATGGGCTTTAATGTTCTACACATTGGGTTTAGCCTTTATTCACCACAANCAGGGAGGATGTTTGAAAGAAGAAGAGGTTGCNATAAAGAAGTTGAGACTTGTGATTTTCACTTTTGACAGGATCGGTCAAGACTAAGGGAAGATAACTTTCAGGAGACGAGTTTGTAATTACTCACTTTGAAGTTCCTTTAAATACTGCAAGGCTGAGGGCACTTTAGACTTAGCAACATAAATATTTTATTAAAGAGCAAACAATTCACTGACTAACCTGACTGGAAGAATCCCTATCATGAGAACAGTGACAAATTATTTATATTATAGGGTACACTATTTTTTATTGTGTTTCTGTTTCTTTNTGAATTAAGGGGTTAGGGTGGGTCAAAAAGAATGAAAGAACAGAATAACACTGTCGTCAAGCTCTTGAGGTCATTTGAGATTAAATGAAAGAATTCAAACATCATTTTTATAATAAGGGCCTACATGCTCATATTTGACTTTTCTCAGAATCTCAAGTCCAAGATGAGTCTGGCATTCTTCCTGTCTATTCAGAACATGAGGCATTCTACACAGGGATGAGGGTGGGTTTGGGAGTTCTAGATAAGAAGATGGAGNTGTTCTTCAAATCAAAGAGAAGTAAACTAGCTCANCTGAAGATTCTTCACTTACCAAAATGACCTTGGAATTTTTTCTGTGTTATCAGGGAAAATGTCCAGAGTCTTAGAACACAGTAACTTCTGGAAAATAACCATCAAGCCTTCTGAAGAACAAATTCCAGGAGGCTAAGTAAAATGTTAAATATGTTATTTGCAAAAGAAACAAGATGAACCTGGATAGAATATACTCACATTCAAAAAATTAAAAAGGTGAGGATACATTTTTGAAGGCCACTGTAGGAGCATTTATTTCTCTACTCTAGAAATTTAAGAAAACACAGGAAAATAAGTCTAAGCTAATTGGAGGATGATTCACAAAGCTGCTTGGACAATGTGCATAACATCTAGATTTCTACAAATTTACATGCCTAAAATGAGTCTATGTGTTGTATTACTTAATATGCAATAATCATAAAATATGCATTATTTAATTAATGTATAAGATAATGTTAATCTGACAATGGAAGAANGGATACACAATGGAAGTTTTTAGTCATATAAAAGAACAAAGTTATGTCATTTGCAGGAAGATGGATATAACTGAAGATAATCATATTGATTATCTAATCAAACAAGTACTAGAAATAAAATTATCATGTTTTCTCTCATTTGTGGATCTTAGATTTTGTATAGATACATAAAATTGTATGCATATATGTCATATATATATGATACACAAATAAATATATATGACATGAATGTAGAAGTGAAACTGCCTAGAGAAATGAAAGGGACTGATGGGAGGGGGAAGAAAGAAGAGGGCACAGGTTTGATGAGAAATTATGCTCAACACACACTCACACACATACTTATATTATACAGAGATATTATACATGTATACATATATATGTACAGGTGTGTGTGTGTGTGTGTGTGTGTGTGTGTGAATATTTTTAAGTAGAAATGTAATTACAAAAGACACAATTGGTCAATAGTCTAAGATGGAAGAAACATTTTTCCTTAGTTATTTTCTGACTGCTGTGATAAGACATCATGACCAAGGCAAGTTATAGAAGAGTTTCTGGGGGGCTTACAGNTNTAGAGANTTAGAATCCATGACCATCATGGTGGGGAGAATGACTGCAGACAGGCAGGCATAGAGCTGGAACAGTGGCCAAAAGATGACTGACATCTTGAGACNCAATCATGAGGTAGAGACAGCTAATTGGGTTTTTGAAATATCAAAGCTTTCCCACAGTCACACATCTCATCCAACAAGGCTATACTTCCTAATCCTTCCCAAACAGTTCCACCAACTGGGAACCAAGTATTCAAATACATGAGCCTATGGGGACTATAGTCATTCAAACCTCTACACATTTCAATGTTCTAAAGTGACAACAGAAGATTTTTATAAGTAGATGAATAAGAAAAGACTATGTCGTTCCCAGTGGTCCACAAGCTAACTATGCATTCAGCTTGTATTGAGAACTAATACTTGGAATTATAAAACACCTTTCTAGACAGGAAATTTTAAGTACCTACTTTCAGCAGGAGAATACTAGCAATGGCTCAGGCCTTTGGAGTTTTATGTGGCATATACAGAAATACATTCTCAATTTCCTTTCAATGTTTGATTTTAGTTTGATTTTAAAGTTAGAAACAAAATCATGGAAGGTGATGTCTGATTTTACAACCTGGCGAGAACCTGAATGGGAGCAGAAAATTAACCACAGGGAGGCACATGNGAATAAAGCCCAACAGATTTCTGTGGATGTAAGCATTTCTTAGTAACTATCATTATTTTTTTTCTTATTAAATATCACAACAAGTTTAAAAGATACAAAGTGACATACCATGTATTTCCAATTCAAGTAAGGAACGAAAATACTGCAAACAGCACTGAAAGTCCTGGGGCTGATCTGGAATCTCACTTGCTCTCCCCCTTCTCTGTAGCCCTCCTTCATTACATCTGTGAGTAGACNCTCGATACGCAGATAATACTGCTGGTATAAATGTGAACTTTATCAATTAGATCCATATTACAGACATATTTCTATCTTACTCAACATTTCATGAGGAGAGATAGTTTTGTCCCTACTTAACTTTTCTTTTGTAATTTTTAACAAGCAGCTTATATAGCTTGCACATCACCCAACTCACCTATTAAAGTATATTGTNCAATTTTNTGTATAATCAGATTCATGAACTATGATTTTAGAACATTTTTAGTCCTCCCCAAAAGAGCTGCCTTCCTCATCAGCAATCCATCTTCATATCCCTCTTTCCCACCAAGTCAAAGACAAGCATTAGTCATCTTTCTGTCAGTGTAGATGTGTGTATTCTGGGAACCTCAGAAAAGGAGACTTATACATCATTTGGCCTTTTGTGTCTAGTGTCTTTGACTTACAGTTTTCAAGGTTGAGTCAGGCTGCGGTATACACCAGAGCTGTGTTTTCTNTTATTAGTGAATCACATATGAATTAGCCNTCCATTCACCAGTTGATGGACAGCTGGGTAGTTCTCATTTTGGCCTGATATGACTAATACATTGANTTTCATGCATAAGATTTTTTTGTGGGGGGGTCATATATTTTCATTTTTCTTGGAGTGGAATTTGTAGGGTCAGATGGTAACTATGTTAGACCTTTTGGAAATGCCCAAATAGATTTCCAAAGTGGCTGTACCATTTTGTATCCCCATTAGCAATATATAAAGGTTCTAATTCTCCTCACTCTCACCTACATTTCTTATTTTCCATCTTTTTGGGTAATAATCATCCTAGAGTATGAAGTGGTGTACCATCTCACTTTTTAATGTATCATATCATCTTTTCACCTGTGATTTTTTTTTTTACTATTGTTGGATGCCTTGGTTGTTTGATTTCTGTATGTACATGGACCTATTTAGAATATATATTTAGAACTGAAATTTCTGGGTAGTAGATTATACNTATTTTCAACATCATGAAAAATATGACAGCTATTTTTAAAATAAGAGTTTGACTAAACATGAGTAGATTTAATGTTTGGAAGTAAGATGGAAAGCAAAGGTTTTAATGTGCTCAATGAAATAAGTTGGGTTCTTTCACCAAGATACTTGAGGCCTTGTGTGCCATGTCTACCCATGCTTTGACTGAAGGCTCACAATGCTTTCAACAGCACCCTTTGTTTCCCATTATTCACTTCGCCATGATTTTGGTTTTCAATTTCCTTAGATTGCCTCAAATTAGTGCTCTAATAGAACTAAGGGACAAGGTTATGCTTTGTATCATCCTTTATAATACCCGAGAATAGCATTGCAGCTTTAAATAGTCTGAAAGTTTCCTGCAGACTGCAATGTAATTGGCACTTGTGCAGCTAAGCCAAGGCTATCCATACACAATGAACAGGTTATGACAGAGCAGACATCTTTGTCGGGGTGTCTCAGAAATCGATCTAGATCAGTGGTTTTCAACCTGTGGGTCACAACCCCTTTGAGGTTGCNTATCAAATATCCAGCATATCAGATATTTGCATTACAATTCATCACAGTAGCAAAATTACANTTATGAAGTAGCAACAAAATAACTTTGTGGCTGGGGGTCACCACAACATGAGGAACTATACTAAAGGGTCGCATGTGATGATATTTTATCTGTGTCCCCCAATAAAATTTGTCTGAGGATCGGAGGAAAAAACGGGCAGCCAGCCGCTAGTAGTAAAAACAAAAGTCATGCAAGGTAGCACACGCCCTTAATCTGTCTGGTTCTCCGTGAGTCCAAGGTCACATTAGGCAACTAGCGGCAGGTGGTGGTGGCACACGCCTTTAATCTCAGCATCAACCATAGGGTTCTGGAGGTCTGTGCAGACAGACAGGAAGTGATGTAGCTTGATGGAGAGAGGAAATGTGTTAGCAGAATGGACAGGCATAAAAAGCCCCATTAGACAGGAAGTCGCTCTCTTCTCTTTGCTCTTTTTGGAAGCAGCAGCAGCTGCTTGGTGAGGTGAGGCTAGCTGGTGGCTTCTTCCTAATTCCTCTGATCTCTGTCAGATTTTTCACCCCTATTTCTTGTTCCGTGTGTTTATTAATAAGACCGTTTAGAAATTCGTCTTACAGTCACAGTGTTAGGAAGGTTGAGAAACACTGCTCTTGATAACCANTGAGATCACTGCCCAGTGGAGACCAGTGGGGAGGCAGCAGAGTCAACAGGTGTATGGCCCCTCTCCAAGATACTCTGAATATAGATGTGGACAGTGGAGTCTCCTCAAAAGTAAAAGGAAACAACCTGAAGTTTTTAGTTTATCTCTACTTTTACAATTCCAGAAAGGNTGTGGCCACAAACACAAGTTTGGGAGTTTCAAGCAAATTTGAGATGATAAGACTTTGATTGCATTTTGGGGGGCATGAGAGAGCTATCACATCTCCGGACTCAACTTGTAATCTGCAGGCAGGGAAGGTCAAACATCACACAGAGGCAATGCTTATGAGTGTCCATTATGGTTAGTTAGTGGTGTGGTTTCTGGGGTTACACTAATTACATCTATTGTGTTGATAAAAAAAAACTCCAACTAAAAACAACTTAGGGGAGGAAATTGTTTTATCTTAAAGTTTACAGTTGGTCACTTAAGAAATCCAGGGCTGGAACTCAAGCAGGAACTTTAAGCAGAAACGAAGGAGACATTCTGCTTGCTGGTTTGCTCATAGACCCATACTTAGCTAGCCTTCTTCTATAGCCCAGGACAATCTGCATAGGAAAGGGTGCTGCCCACAGTGGGCTGGGCCCTCCTACATCAATTAAGGAGACAGTCTTTGACAGGCATACCTGTAAACCAATCCCATCTTAGTAATTCATCAATTGAGATTCTGCTCTCATATAACTCTAGACTGTGACACGTTGACAGTTAAAGCTAGCCAGGTCAGGGGCTAC
This sequence comes from Neotoma lepida, assembly GCA_001675575.1. Classification (NCBI taxonomy): domain Eukaryota; kingdom Metazoa; phylum Chordata; class Mammalia; order Rodentia; family Cricetidae; genus Neotoma; species Neotoma lepida. The sequence goes on along the minus strand of LZPO01017597.1, from coordinate 59,407 downwards.
GTTCTTTATAGAATGTAGCTACATATGAAACACAAAGCCACCTTGTGGATTGTCCAACTTGCTTAGAAGAAAAATGTTGGTGTTACTGACTTGATTATGGTAATACTGACCTTAGAACATATAAAAGTGCAATGTTGTTATGATATTTTGTTTGCTTTCTGACAACTAANGCTTGCCTGGAGATCAGAGAAACNGAGCAGCCAGCCACTAAAGAGTTCTTACCTCTACAAATCCTCAGCCCAAATAGGGGCTAAGATCCTGTCTCCACCCGCCTTATATTCCTGTCTCCACTTCCCAATTGTGCTGGGATTGAAGGCATGAGATCCCAAGTGCTGGGATCAAAGGCAAGTGGTAGGATTAAAGGTGTGAGCTACCACCAGCTGGCTCTGTTTCTTTTTTAGACTGGTTCAATCTCACGTAGTCCAGGGTGGCCTTGAACTCCTGATCTTCCTGCTTCCTCCTCTCAAGTGCTGGGATTAAAGGTGTGTGCCCCAACTGTCTGGCCTCTACGGTTAACTAGTGGCTAGCTCCACCCTCTGATCTCCAGGCAAGCTTTATTTGTCAGAACACAAACAAAATATCATACAACAGTGGAAAACATACAATGACACCTACTTTTAGCAGATGCCACCCTCAGTGGAAACACAGACTTACCCTCCCCCTTGTTTTTTTTTTTTTTTTTTGTGTGTGTGTTTTGTGTAAGATAGTGAAGGTGAGTACATTCAGAAAATGCAGCTAGCTTGTATTTACTAAACCACTTAGAAAATAAAAACCGTTGCATTCTTTGATATCAAGAATGCATAAATGTGTGTAGAGTGATCTCTGAGCATCCACATTTCACCAGAGTGAAAAATATCAAAAGATGATGGTTTCTTTGGATATAGCACCTCTATCAAAGAGGAAGAGATGGGAAATCAGTCTCTACTTTGCAGCTAAAAGTCCAGGATAAAAATATTCAGCCTGGAGAAGTTATAGAATATCATAAGGAAAGGTGAGGTGCCTGCAATATTTCAATTTAGTGGCTCTCAAGAGGGAACATGCTCAGTAATAGGCAAGAGCAGAGTCTGTAAGCTGCATGCCCCTCCCCTTTATTTCAGCCATGAACCAAATGGAATGAGGCTATTGTAATACTTTTGAGAAGATCAAATCTCGAATAAGAGTGCCCTAATATCTCAGGATAAATAATCATGGCATTTAAGAATGGTGTCCCTGGGCTTCTGGCTAGCATGGTCAATCATCTTGGATACTCAGAAACAAAATTACAAAACCATAAAATATTTTTCAACAAGCAATAAGAGAAAATCAAAATATACACCTGACCCATCTAAGCTACAGACCTTTACTTCCAGAACACCATATATCACTCCAGACAGCAGAAAGGAATGGCTATAGACCTGTGTGGTTTGGTATAGTGTTATGCATTCCTGGTTGCAATTATTCTTATCCTTGGCTCATGGTGAAATGAGCTCTTAAAAATTATTTAACCCCTTTCAATCCTCCCTAGACAGTTTTGTGTCACTGGNAGGGTAGTTCATTTATTAATTCAGTTACCAAGTACATAGAGAAGAACATGTGGGATGGGTGAAGTGCCGAGCTGAGACTACTGTATGCAAATAAGATGTGTAAAAGAAGGTGCCCGCCTTCAAAGGTTTTATGGCATTCTGAAGGTAGATAGACATGATGATAGCGGTAATAAAGTGCTTCAAGAAACCACGACACTGCTGTGTTTTAGATGAGGCAATGTATGTGACCACAGAAGTGGCCAGAGCAAGGTCTGGGTAGAGTAAGTCAACCTGAGCGTGAACAACCACTGGGCCTAGACATTGGACCATTCCTATCTATTGCTGCTTTGTGGTGAGTATAGATAAACAAATATGCCTTTCCATATCATAAGCTTGTGCAGTTGGAAGATTCTTGAGGGACAAAAATAATTATACATGATGTTCAGAGCTAAACACATCTGTCTTCCACATCCTTGCTCAAGCACCTGATCCTGCAACTTAGGGAAATGATCACACTGCTGGTCAATATTGTCGTCTGTAATGATGGNAAAGTACCAAGTATCTCACTGTTTACAGAGNCATGAACAGGGTCAGTANGAACAACACAGTAGTGCTTGCCACCAGGATAGGAGACTCATGGAAGCTTTCTGGATTAGGTACATTTGCTCAATGGCAAGTCATTTGAAACCCGTTTAAAACTGAACATGAGCGGGCTTGTCGTAGAAGATAAAAACTGGCATGGATTAAAAAGTTTGTGGTTATGTCTACACTTGAGAGCTACAGGCTGGGCTTAGAGCTGTGGTGTCAGGGAAGGACAGTTTAAGACATGGCACCCACGGACGTGCTGGGTAAGAAGTGCAGCTCTGAGTGAAGGCTGATTAAATGATCTGCATCATTATTCATTGATAGGTTATCTGACCCCTGACCAAACACGACCAGCACTTTGATGACAGAACACTGGCTTTGGAATTTGGTAGCTGAGTTCTGTCATTGATACTTGCTTTTGAGATTCTCTTTAATTTGCCCAGCACACACAAGTGTTGAGAACAAATGTAAGGCTGTTTATGTAAAAACAGTGGTGTTGTGTATATTCACATAGAGGGCAAGGTGGTGTAGAATTCAGAGGACAGGAAATCATAGTGACTTGATTTTCTTAGGGCAGGTGACAGGTCAGCAAAGCTGCCAAGAAGGTTTGGAGTTTAGCTTGGAGATAAAAGGGGGCAAAGAGGTTTGGGCCTGAAGAGAAGCATTAAACAGAAACCAAGAGGGTGGGAATGAGGCTGTGGACTGTGAGATAGATATGTGAAGACGGGCCAGTGGACTCAGGCTCTGCTAGTAAAACTCAGAAATTAGGCCTGAATCTAAGGGAGGTCAGTCAGACCTGCTTCTGTGACTTTCTTTATAAAGGCAAAAGTGGGAAATGTGAGNTGTTTTTGTTTTTCCAGCCCTCACAGCCACAAGGGGGTTGTTGAAAAGTGTGCAGGCCTTAGGAGCCATGTGGTTCACTGAAGGACAGGTAGAAGTCATTAGCACGGGGCAAATCACTTACTTTTCTGGGCTCAATTTCTTCACTCAAAGCACAAAACTGCAGAGGTCATAACCCCAATAAGATGCACAGCCGATGTTTTAGAGATAAAGTCCCGCCGGAGTACCACATAAGGCTGTGGCCCCTCAGTGACACCTGCTTCTAGTCAGAACATCCTGGATCAATATTTTATCACAGCTTGTCATAAATATTCCATGAAACAAAACCCAGGAAGTAATACTGGATTTGGATAATTTTTCTAGCCTCGAAGTTACAGCAGCNATTTTCATTTTCAAAGCGTCTAATCCAGTTCTTAATTATGCATGAAGAGGGATGTGACTGAGATCATATTTAACACAAGGGCTGTAGTGGTGGAGAGAGACACAGCTAAATGGTGGGGGAACATGCTAAAGGCTGAGTGATATAGCAAAGGAAACCCAAGCGGCCCCGTGTAGGGTGACACATGATGAAGCCCTGTTTAATGGGAGAAGCCTGATTAGGAAACAGCTCTCGACATAGCTGCTGGGGGAATGGTCTTACTAGTGTCCTTCTTCTGCCTCTGTTCNCACATGACTGTTTGGCTTTTGGGAAGTTGTTAAAGTAGGTTGAGTTCTACTTCTGGAAGTTTCCTGTCTGTCCTCACTTGAGACTGACTCATCCCATTCTACCTAGTCCTTTGTCTGTGGGTGCTCAAAAAGCTTGAGGGGCTTCAGACAGTCTGTCTTGAGGGAATAATGCTCAGCATATGCCTTGACACTTTTGAGCAATCCCCTGTAGTAGCTCTTAGCTCAGAATTTATATGTTTAGACAGAATAAAATGTCAAGATCTCCAGATTCTAATTCATGGGATTAGGGTGAGTTCCTCTGGAAATGTCATAAAACTTGTCCCTTGTCACTCAGGGATAAAACGAAGCCATTGGAAGTTCATGTTCCAGGGTTACCCCAATCAATAAAACACAGCAACAGGGCAGAGGTACTTAGCATCATGCCTTTGCAAAACCTTTGTGTGGGGGTATCTGTGTGTGCACACATGTGTGTGTGTGTGTGTGTGTGTCCACATGTGTATGTTTGTGGAGCCAGAGGTGGGCGTTGGGTTTCTTCCTTAATCACTTTCCATTTTATTTATATATTTATTTATTCATTTGAGAGGAGGAGGAGAGAAGGAGGGCAGAGAGAGAGGGGAGGGGGGAAGAAAGTTTCTTTCTGGGCTGGAGCTCACAGATTCAGCTAGTCCGGCTGGCCAACCTGTACAAGGGGCCTTCCTTAGCTCCACTTCCCAGAGCTGGGATTACAGGCACATACCAATTTCAGGTTTTTACTCAGGTGCTAAAGATCCGAATTTAGGTTGGCATGCTTGCACTGTAAACACCTTACCAACTGAGCACCCCCTTGCCTGCTTTTATAATCTTAAATGGGAATTTTTGCTTTACAGAAAAAAATTTTAGACAGATATATCTTCTGTATGTTCAATCACACATCCATTCAGAAAGAAACTGATTGGGCGCCTGTTCTCAAGGTACCTGTGAGATGTGGGAGTTGTACAGTGAATAGCACATCCTCCGCATTCTGGGAGCTATGAAGCTGATATTTGCTAAATCACAATTGTCACAAGTGCTTGAAGATGTATCATGAGAGCTGGGTCTGCCTTCCACGCTTATGTGGAGAAGAACAAAATGCAGAATTGCCAAGAACTCAACCTGATCCTCCAAGTGTATTATCCTTCTTCACAACATCCAATCACCTGGGGTGAGGAGGGGACTCCAGAGCATTCCACAATGCAGAAGTCAATGCTGTCAGCTACTAGCATCCTATACCCACTCAACAAGTGAGTGACATGGCACCCTGCTGTCCTGAAAGCATCCTGTGTTTCCAGAAGAGACCAATATCCCCGGGAGACTATTCACAACCCTGGAAGGATATTTTTGTTTTTGGTTTGTTTTTACAGCTGCTCCCAGAGAGGAGCTTTCTCTGAGCCTATTGGCTAAATTTACCAAATGGGGCCCTGATTTCCAGTTGTCCCACTTCATGTGCCTGTCACTTAGGAGTACTGAAATGATGCAAACAAATCGAATTCCATCTGACATATTCTAAATCACTCTGATTTGTCGACATTCTCCCAGTCGTCAGGGTGGCTACTGTGAACCATTCCAAAGTCAGAATAGCCCACTGCATGTGAATGAGGAAAGAAGGCCAGAGGACTCGCCAGAAGTTTTTGGGGCCAAAAGGAGCCTCTTGTTGGAACTTGGAAACAAACTACCTCAGAGGAGACATCCACACATCGGTCACTTCACAGATGGCTGCCTGATTTGCTTCTTTACCCACACTGATCCTGCCTCAGACAGATCAGGGGACCAGCAAAGAACCTATCCCTCTTGCCTGCCTGGAAACAGATGCAGGGTTAGGTTTAACCTTGAGACAAACTGAGCCCAGGAAATTCCAGCAGACACTTTTGTGCATCAAAACAGAATATCCTAGGTGCAAACATTCACTACTGCACACACACACACACACACACACACACACACACACACACACATATGCACGCACACACTGTGCAGTCTCCTAATTGAATCTAAAATGTAAGTGCTTCGGTGTTTCAAAGGACCTTGCAATCTTGATAAGAAAAACTAATGAGATGCCCTTTCCAGGGCTGGTCACACAATAGTCCGAGTGACAAGGACCCCTATCAAGAAATAAAGCAGAAGATAAATGAGATTTTTCTAATATCCATTTCACCCATTGTTCACCAGTGTCAGGCAGTACAGATTCTATTTATCATGGGGGAGAAGAGAGAGAGAGAGAGAGGATTTTTATAAAGAAAGCCTCAATTGCAGCCTGTATAAAAGTCTTCAGTTCTAAGTAAACCTCTTCTGTCACCTGGTAGAAAACAAAGACAAGGTTTAGATGTGGGCTATAGGGGTAGGGAAATGAGGGTGCCCATTATATTGCATTTGTTACCTTAAGGACAAAATAATATGCAAGAAATTACCCTTTTCAAGACAGAAGAGAGATTATTTCTGACTGTGGACTATAAGAGGTTGCGATTTACGACCCATTATTTATAGTATTTAAAACCCATTAAATTGTAACTGTGTCAAAGGCTCTAGATGCAAATGGAGGTTGTGAAATTGCCACTTAAGACTGATGCAATTTAGACTTCTCTGAGGGTGCATTAAGACATAGGGTGAACAGCTGAGGCTGCAGCCCAGTTGGCAGAATGCTTGCTTACCCTGAANACGCTTTAGGTACCATTCACTGCACCACACAAAATGGGAATGGTGACAATCCCAACATTGGAGAGGCAAAGCCAGGAGGATCTGAAGTTCAAGGTTATCTTTGGCTACATAGAGAGTTTAAGTCTGGCCTGGGCTACACGTTTTAAACAACAACAACAACTAAAGAAGATGCAAGGTAAACAAGGTGCTTGCTTCCTAATCTAGGAGAAGTTTAGCTATACTCACAGGAAAGATGCTCTGCTGTCATCTGTCTTCAAAGTGGGGTCACTAATGAAATCTTATTCTTAACAATCATCACTTGTGGCATCCTTTAATTGAGATTATCAGGCAAAAAAGATAAGGTATAAACCAGGGGAACATTTAAAACTCTGGTCCTATCAGGCAAAAAAGATAAAGTATAAACCAGGGGAACATTTAAAACTCTGGTCCTATCAGGCAAAAAAGATAAAGTATAAACCAGGGGAACATTTAAAACTCTGGTCCAACTTTTAAAACATTTTACCCTTACAAGAATTACCTCATATTTAGAACTATCTGACTCTGTAAAAAGCTCATTCCCTTGGGATGTCTAGATGCGTCTATGTTCTCTCCCAGATCTGTTGGGCGTGACAGCAAGTGTTACCCTGTGATGGCTGAAGCTTTTAAAAGTATTTTACATTTCAAGAGAACTTGCCTAGCTGCAGAACTCAAAGGGCTGTGCCAGCTCCAAGTCTCTCAGCAACTGCTGTTTGCCAGGGATGCAGATGAGGAATGTCCTTGTTCCCTCAGAAGAGGCTGACTGAGAGGCAGCCCATGTGTAATGACAGTACCAGGGTCAGATGGCAGGCTAGGCTCCTACAGCTCAACATGTGCCCCTCCAAATGCTTTCTGTGCAGTCCAGGAAGGGGGTGGGGCAATAAGAAAGGACAGTGATTTTTGACCGAATGTTAATTTACTTCTGGAAACTTATACTATTCATATTGCTATTTTATAAAGAAGCATGCATTTAAAAAATAAAGTACTGCCTCTCCAAATTCCTTATATGTTTTTATATTATTAGTGCACTGTGACATTGTAGAAATAAGTAAAGAGGGGAGGGGTGGCAACTCGAGGGCTGCCATCTTCTTACAGATTTTCTATTTCAAAAAAGCCAAAGAACATGCACAAAGGATTCATTTGCATTTCAATAAACATTTTCTCTGTCTAGTTGTTTCATTTTCCCACTTGCTCCCTGCTAGAAAGACATCTTCAGTCTGNTTATGACATCCCTGCTTAATGCAAGCTGCCATTCAGACAACATGGTGTCTATTGGGTACTGTGAATTTCCAACTGGCCAGTTTGGCTTTGAGACTCAGAAAAAAATGATTGACAGAGTTAAATGGTTGGTAAGACTTGCCTGAAGTCCATTTGCTTCAGCAGTAGCATAAGAGCACTCCTGGACAATACTCAGAGGGAAAGGGAAAGAATTTGCCTCAGCTAATAGCTGGGAAAGAACTAGAGAAGGAACTCAGTTGGCAGAGTGCTTGCCCTGTGTGAATGAAGTCCTGAGTTCAGTCCCCAGAAACTAGGTGTGATGATGCATACTTGTAATCAGCCTTTAAGAGGTGGAGACAAAAGAGTCAGAAGTCCAGGGTCATCTCAGGTTATGTAGTNATTAGGAGGCCAAGCTGGAATANGTGAGACCCAGTCATAAAATAAAATATATATATAATATATATAGTATATATACATAAAATTTTATATATAGAAAATTTAGCCATCCTGGGCCTTTCAAAAATATCATTGCAATTCAAGTGAGCCACACTTTGTGCTCTTCTGCCTCTGTCTATCAGGTTCCTGATTTTCTAAAATTTCCTTACAGGATGGTGTTGACTAACAACTGAGTGAATTAGTGAGTCAATGAGCCAACCCTTTGTTGGCCATGTACCATTAAGTGATTTGTAACTACACAGAATCATAAACTAAGACAGTGTCTTAGGTAGGGCTTCTATTGCTGCAACAAAACTCCATGACCGAAAAGCAAGTTGGGGAGGAGAAGGTTTATTTGGCTATACGTCCAGATCATAGTCCATCACTGAAGGAAGCCAGGACAGGAACTCAAACAGGGNAGAAACCTTGAGGCAGGAGCTGATGCCAGAAGCCATGGAGGGATGTTGCTTACTGGCTTGCTCAGCCGGTTTCTTTCTTTTTTCTTTTTCTTAGAGACAGGGTTTCTTTTGTAACCGTGGCTGTCCTAAAACTAGCTCTGTAGACCAAGCTGGGCTCAAACTCAGAGATTCACTTAGCNGTGCCTCCCAAGTGCTGGGATTAAAGGAGTGCACAACTGCTGCCTAGCTCAGCCTACCCTCTTGTAGAACCCAGGACCACCAGCCCAGGAGTGGCTCCATCCACAATGGGCTGGGCCCTCTCCCACCAATCACTAATTAAGAAATTGCCTTACAGCTAGATCTTATGGAGGCATTTTCTCAATTGAGGTTTCACATCGAGGTTCCCTCTTTTCTGATAACTCTAGCTTGTGTCAAGTTGACATAAGACTAGCCAGCATAGAGAGTGACCTCCTCCTAAGAGGTTTTGCAACTAAACTTGGAAGCATATTAAACTATTAAAATAGAGTGAACAAAGTTCTGTAATAACAGAAAATCCAGGGTGTGTCAGTAGAAGAGAGTGAGACCTGATACAGTATGGGGGTGATTTATATGAATTAAACATTTAAAAATGTTTACTTATTTTTTTTATTTGTGTGTGTGTATGTGTGTGTATGTGNGTATGTGTGCGTGTGNGTGCGTGTGCGTGTNCNTGTATTTCACAGTGGGCATGTGGAAGTCGGAGGATGATGTGTAGCTGTCATTCTCTCATTCCATCATGTAGGTTCTGGGAATCGAGCTCAGGCTGTTAAGTTTGGTAACAATCTGTCTCACCACACACCTAGATGAATTTTGATATTCATTTTAATCCATTTTTNAATCTAAAACTGATTATCGGCTTGGTGTTAAGGAATGTGTGATTGAAATTGAGATCAACGAGAAATCTGTCTTATAATTTCTTTTGCACTGTACCCATAGTATGTTCTAAATGCTGCATGTGTGGACACGTGCTAAGTAATTTAATTCCTATGCATACATGACAAATTAGTTACAGATAAGGATGACCTTGCCTAAGGTCACATTGGAAAGTGGAAACTTGATTTGTCAGTATGTGAAGTCCTCATTTTCTCCACTACTACCTGCTGCTGTCCAAGCAAAAATACAGTCACTGTTGTGGGTAAGTTCAGATTGCAGGAGAGTGGTGACATTTTACATTTCTATGGAACGGTCAATAAGGTGTGAAAAGGACTGAGGTACCACGATACTGCAACAGTGTAGTGTTTGCTCCATTCAGATATTCTAAAATGTTTCTTTTTCCTTAAAAGGAGTAACATATTCATAGAATTGAATTGTAACTAACCAGATTCTTTTTGCTGTTCAAAACCAAGCAGATGGGATAGGAGGAATGGAGGGAAAGGATGGTTGATGGATGGGCAACCAGTTGCTATAATGGAGNCAGTGTGCCTGTGGGATGAAGCAGTGATAGAAGGNAAATGAAGCCAAGGATTCTGCAATATGTTGTCATTTAAATAGCCCCCCTCTGAAAATAACACAAGAATGATCACTAGATCAGATTTACACATCAAATTTTATTTTAAAATCTATCAATCCAGCAAATATTTATTATCTACCATGCTAGTCATAGGAACTCAAAGGTTCATAAAATGTCTGCTGTCTTCAAAAAACTCAAAATTGCAGTTAGAGCACTGGGTAAAAATGAGTCATGCTGCTATTAAAGAAGATAGAGATTTCTCTGGAAATGTCAGGAAGAAGCCCACATCTCACCTCGTAGGTGAAGGAGAAGATAGTAATTGGGGAAGTTCATCAGAGGGGAACAACAGTTGAAGAAGTCTTGATGCGTAAGTAAGAGCTTTGAGTAGGGAAGGAAGCAGCACTTGGAAGGTGTCCCAGGCAGAGAATCTAACAGGGCAGCTAAATGGGGATGAACANGGCATTTTCACTGAATTGCAAACCTGAAGGAGCTGAGCATTTACTAANCAACCACCTGCTTTCATATTCAAAGAAAAATCTTAAGCCCCTTAGTGCAGCCTGTGGTTTAATCTACATAGGAAAACGATTTGTCATGATTAACAGTACCATAAGCTATAAGCTGACAATATTAGATACAAAATACTTAAGACACTTATGGTTCCACTACATAAAGTAAATTTTACCTCCAGTATGTCAATCATTCAATTCACAATTGTACATTCACCTCGGATATATTTTAGATGGTTTCTTATGATAATAAAGCAGTGGCCTTGGTCCTCTAGTAAAAGCTCTCTTCCGGGGTTTTCAAAACAAAGAAAAGAATAGAACAAAGCTTAATCTTAAAGAAGAAATGTTAAATCAGCATGTCAGTCCATACTCAAGTTTGTGATTAAACAAGCATTGTCAGTGATGGCAGGTCTACCAAAGCTGTTTGTTGACTTTTATAACTTTCATAGTTTCTATTTTGCAAGTCAGGAGGAGGCTGAAATTTTGACAGGGAAGTACCATTTAATTTCAATCTGCTTAGAAACCAGATATTCATGGGCTTAAAGAGAGATCTGCATTTTGGAGCAAAGCTGGTCTCTGCCAGTACTCCTTGACTGGCCTAGAGGCAAGTTCCATGATGGAAATACCTGTGGTCTTGCCTGGTAGGCTCATACACTGCTAACAGTAGTGTTTTTTTTTTGGTAATCACATATTTCCAGATCATTATACTAACCATAGGGTGCCACCCAGAATGATTTAGATGGTATGGTGGTTAGTCTCTATGGTGCTTTGAATGGTTTATTTGCCATGAATAACTCAGGAAATCTAGAACTCATTCGGAACAGCCATAGCCTTCTGGTAGATGGTACAGTGACTAGTACATAGTTCTGAGCTCCTACAATACTGTAGTGTGACCATTTTCATCATTCTTGAATAAATAGACAGATGGAAAGATAGATAAAAGAATGGATGGATGATGGATAAATAAATGAGTTAGTGGATTTAAGTAGAAATTCATTAATGAATGAATTGACTGGGGGTAATTAGTTATGGAGACTACTCAAGCAGAGCTTTGGACACATAGTCCAAATGGTATGTATTTCTATAAGTCTGGACCCTTAAGAAATTTGTTTGTTTGAGACAGGATCTTACTACTGTAGCTCAGGCAGGCTTGGAACTCAAGATCCCCCTGCCCTTAGCCTCCTTGGTACAGAGATTACAAGCATGTGTCACTGTGCTCAGACTTTCTTTAGGAGCTAAGAATATGAACAACCTTCATATAATGGCACTGNCTTTCATAAACAAGAAAGTTTGGTAGGTGTTTTATTATAAAGATGCTGGCNACACTGCTTACCATACTTAAAGCACAAGCGTGCTATTATGTCCATGTCGGTGCCTTTAATTATATTACTCAGGATTCCTTTTATATTGAAAGCCTCATCAGCCACACTAAAGGGGAAACCATACAGAATATCCTTTTTATTGTTCTTTTCTTTGCAAAGAAGTACAAATTTTAAACCATTATTGAANATTGTATATATGATGCTTATTTTTACGAACCTCAGAACTTCTACTTAACTCCCATTCAGATGAAGAATTGCAAGGAGAAATTTCCTGGTGCCAGAGACCAAACAAGAACAATGATGCACTATTCAGGATAATCTGAGGAGAGCAGAGATTATGTCATATTCAAATCATTGGATGATCAGAGTTAACTCAAAGGTGAGTTTGTTTTGCAGGTGGCCACTGGAGTCCTGTGTCCATGCAAAAGGAGCAGTTAGCTGCAACTCCATCTGCTGAGCACTTCTAGTTTGAAGTATTGATGTGACAACTCATCAGAGTTCTGAAAGCACATTTCTATAGCAATAAAGGAGACAGGACAGTGTGGGGAAACTGGCTTGGGATCTCTAATATGGCCTGAGGTAGGACCTTAGTTCTAGTCCTGTGACAGGATTGTCTAGGTAAATGTGTCTATACTCAGAGGGCTGGGACGCTAGACATGTTTTGCAGGTGAATAACAAATTCCTATAGGAAGTAGGCTGTTAGTTATTTAGGGATTTTACTCCTTTGGAAGTGTTGATCATACATGTAGTATGATGGGAAAATCATCTAATGTAAGTCAACTACTGATGAACCGTGTGACTGTCACACTTCTCTGAGCCCCAGTTCCTAATTTATGCAAAACTCATGATGACTAAACACCTTCCAGTCTAAAANCTCTTGGGCCGCTGACTTCTTTCATGTGCTCTATTTATATAGTCACTGAGAAGTGATAGATTTTAAAACTTATATCCTAATTAGAAAGCAATGCTCACTTATTTATCCTAGTCATCTTATAGCCACATCTGCAAATGTTTCATCATTCTACTTTCAGAATTTGGCAGACTACACCCCTTCACAATGTCTTACAGATTGTCTTCTCATGGAAGATTGTTTTTGATAGGAGAAATACTTATATGATGAGTTACTGATCCCAAGACATTAAGGGAAAGAATACAACCCATGGGGACTTNCATTTCCACAGGCATTAGAGAGAAACAGACTATTGAGAATGTATGGGATTATTATGGTTAGTTGGCTCAAGTATGACTTTATATTTGCATCTGGAGATGGTCAGAGGGAAAGAGGAAGATGTGTATTTCCATAACATTCTCCTACTTAAATTGCCCAGCGCAGTGAACTCTCAATCATCATACTGTTGCTCACAGACTTCCTCTGGGATGACACATTCTGCTCCAGCACAAGGCTATTAACACAACAGAAATCTGGAATTTGATTTCATTGCTGAACTCAAGGCTACTTTAACAAGTTGAAAGAAAAATGTTAATGCAATGCAGTAGAAAGTATTTTAAATAAATATCTGTCATCTATAGTTAAATCTCTGCTTCCTTGGTGTTAATTATGCCATAATCATAAGAGAATAGAAAGGAAAGTATTTATTGCAGGTTGAAAAGCCAAATATTAACTCTACTACAAAGTAAGGCAAGTGAGTAGCAATTATATATTGTTTTGATCATGNAGTGAATTCTTTAAAATAGATATTTTCTTGTGTATCTATTATTGATCAGAAGGGAGAGAGTCAAATAAAATTTTAACTAATTGGCCATTAAAATGATACTTTAGAAACACTAAAAATTGCATTCCTTTAGATTCTTTGATGCATTTCTTCTATGAAAATTTTCTTAACCACTAATATTTTCATGATATTTGTCACATACACCTCTGTTTATGTACTCAACTGGGTCCAGAGGAAAAGGAAAAATTTTTACAAATAGATAATAATGACTCCTAAGAATATGTCAGTCATCTGATATTGTATCATCATCTAGGTACAGTGGGGCATACTTGTAATCCCAGCACTTTGGAAGTAGGGGCAGTGGGTTCAGGAGTTCAAGGCCC
>LZPO01017597.1:28525-41648 GCA_001675575.1 Neotoma lepida | reverse complement strand
AAAGAGTTTAGTTCAGCTCATGTGACCCAGTCATCACAGTCCATCATAAAGGGAAGTCAAGGCAGGAACTTAAGGCAGGAACTGAAGTAGAGGCCACTGAAGAACACTGCTTACTGGATAGTTTCTCATGGCTTGCTCAGATTGATTTTTTATAGTGCCCAAGACCATGAGCCCATGAACAGCGCTGCCTACAGTAGGCTAGACCCTCTCATATCAATCATTAATCCAGAAAATGCCCCCAAAGATTTACCTGTAGGCCAAATAATGTGGAGGTATTTTCTCAATCCAGGTTCTGTCTTCCAATATGACTCCAGTTTGTGTCAATTTGACACAAACTAATCAGCACAAGGAATGAGTCTCAAGCCCTTTGGGTCACTTCAGTGTTTATATAGAGACTGTCAGTTCCAAAGGACAATTTCAAAATGCAGTCACATACTTTGATGAGTGTTTTCTTTAGCCATCATTCGGCTTGCTAAAACTCACCAGGAGTTTGGCTCTGTTTCTAATGAGAAAAGGTGTCTGTGCTAATTCAAAGTCTTCCATTTAGGGAAAAAAAACAAAAAAACAAAAAAAACAAAACAAGTTCCAAATGTCAGGCTGAACCTGAAAGTGATTACTCATAGGAATAAAACAAGATGAGTAGGTATTTGAATGAATGTTCACAGCTGTTTTTTTTTTTTATTAAAAACATTCAGTGAGAAAAGTTTAACGCTGTACCACAGTCACAAGTTGTAAGGTGTCTAACGTTGGCAGTTCCAAATTAGAGCTCCCCTGGCAACTGTCACTCTGTGACATCACATTTTATCTAATGAGGCATAAAAATGTACACTTTGTGAACTCCACAGCTCCTTCATGAGTGTGAGGAATGAGAGTTCTGGGGAAAGTGGGAGCCATCTCTTTGAAATCTTAGCTGGAATGTTCACCTATGCCTTGTCTTCCTGCAGTTACATTCTCTGCAGCTTCACAGCCAATAACTCTAAGGCGTTGAATTGGCTATAACTGCTAGGCAGCTATTAGTTAACTCACTCGCCCACCCCATTAAGCCCATTCCCCAAATCTGCCTTTCAACCCATAAGACCTTCTGATGTCATTAACAGGCTCTATATTTGCCTTTGTTCAAGTTTCATTCCTTTATGAAGCCCTGGTTTAATGACCACAGAAGACTTTGTAGCATTTAGTGACAACCTCCATCCAATGAGTCTGGTTTTGACTAGTCACTGAGTCCTGTCACTCTAATGAGGAAAGGTGTTCCATGTTTTGGTTTCTGACTCTGTATAGTTAGGGGACCAGTCAGTGTTGATTAGAGACCCTACTGTGCTCCAATCACGGTGGTGGGTATATTAGGGTCATTTCCTACCCAGATGGCACACTATCTCTAGTCTAATATCTAAGATAACAATGACAACAACAACAACAACAACAACAACAACAACAACAACAACAACAACAAAAGACAAAGTTAATGAGGACTGAGGATGCTTGGACCATCTTTGCAATTGCTCAATGTATTTCAGTAAGCCACTGTGTGTGTATAGATACACCCTTACACTGAAGATNTGACCTGAACAAGCACAGATTACTCAGTCTCTTCCCCCACACAGAGTGACACAGATGGACTGATTAAAATCACAGATCTGTGTGAAAGGAAAATTATTGCATTAGAGGAAGCATTGGGAAAAGTAGGCATTGGGCTAGGAAAAAAGTAACAAACAAAAGCAGATGGANNGTCTTGCTTGGNATAATATTATCCTACTATACCTTTATCATCTAATTTATGAAATGAGAGCACATTGAATAATATAGGATTCATCAGTAATAAAACATCAGCTAAAACTCTTTGAGGGGTGAAACAACTAATGGNTTATTGTGTGACCGTCTTATGGAAGCCTAATTGTTCTTCTTCAGTTGTGCTTTGTAATGGCTTGCTTAAGCAGACCTAGTGAATAAGACATCTTGCACAGTGTCCAGATTCCTAAACCATGTACCTTCAATTTATTTTCCAATATGGAGGACATGGGTCTTTCCAATGTTCTCCCTGGAGAACAGTTAACTTCAAAACCCTGTTTCTTTCACTAGCAAGAATGGTTATTTTTAAAGTATCTGAGTTTAAGTAATCCACAAAGAATGCAGTTTAAGTAATAACGATGTTCAGTTTGTGTAGCAGAAGGCACCATAGTAAGACAGTTATCCCAGATGATATAAAGAGAGTTTGAATTAAATCTAAGGAGGGAAAATTTAAAAAAAAAAGGTTAAAAATCAATTGGCATATTTTTCTAGGTATTCAAAATCTCTAGCAATTTAAACCCCATGTGACAATTTACTCAATCATTCTGAAGACAGTTCTCAGTAACAACAGTGTCTTTTACAAGCTTAATTTTCTTCTTAGTCCTGGAGGAAAGCTCTTAGTTTGGAGGTAACTTCAGAGCATAAGAAAATGGATCTGGATAGAAGACAGACAAATCCAGTGCTGAGAAACTTTAGAAGCAGAAGCCCAAANCAGTGGCATTGGAGAAGTTGAGGACACATCCCACTAGAGCCNAGGATCCAGCATTAATAGCTTCTCAGGGAAGATTGAGTTCCGGTGTTAGCATCAGTGCTCATTAACTCAATTGGATTCTACATGTGGATTCTTGCTACATGCTGAGGCTTTGAGGTCTTAAGATGAGAATGTGCCTGTAATTTATAGTTAAGGAAGTTTCTGGAGATTCGTTACTCTCTAGCTATACATTTCTGGGGTGGTGGCCTGGAAAGGAGGTAGTCTGCCTAGGCAGACTCCTGTGAGCTACTTCCAGGAAGTGACTGGTGACAAACTAGTCTGAGACTTCATTTATTTTAACTCTGAAGGGAAGATCATGCACTTCTGAAATTTGGGGAGGGGGTTAGTGAGACACACACAGAATGGATGGAGTAATGTGTGGTTGGTGTATGGTAAACACCACAGTTTCTTTTCCTGACTTCATTTCTTGTCATGGGAGCACCTTTATTGTAATAATTGAACATTTGGTTCCCTAGACACAACAATCTTGAGTTTTTGACTGTGTCATGCAGTTTGTTGTTTTTAAGAAATTAGGTAAGAATAGGGCCACCATAAGTTCTCAATTAATATGTCAAACATGTTGAATATAGTGATGCACACACACAAAATGTACAAGGGTCTACTCTCATGGGACTTACCTTCATGCAGAAAATGAAAAAGAATTACATTTTTAAGAGATTTTATAGGAAGTTTAATAAGTAGAAGCTGAAGTGTTCTGAGATCTCTAAAGTCCTCTAGGAGGGTTTATTTAAGTCAGGCAGGGTCTTATTAAGACCACATTGGTTCTTTCCTCCTCATACCAGGCTCTCTTTTGGTTCAAGAGTCCTCATCCACTGAGATAACTTGATGGTAAATGGTGACACTTCAATGAAGAAAAGTTTGAGACAGAGTTTGCACAGATATAGAGCATGGGATTAGCAGGTGGTTTGCATAAGAGTGGCTCCCACAGGCTCAGATATTGAATGCTTAGTTACCAGGAAGTGGCACTATTTGAGAAAGATTAGAAGGATTAGGACTTGTGGCCTTGTTGGAGGAAGTGTGCTTACTGGGAGTGGACTTTGAGGTTTCAAAAGCCCCCACCAGGCCCAGGCTTTCTCTCTGCAATTGAGTCAGAATGTGGCTCTCAGCTAGTTCTCTAGCACCACTCCCTGCCACCATGCTCCCTACCATAATGATCATAAACTAAGCCTCTGAAACCNTAAGCCAGGCCCCAGTTAAATACTTTCTCTTTTAGGAGTTGCCATGGTCATGCTGTCTCTTTATAGCAATAGAACAGTGACTAAAACATCAATGTTTTTCCTTATTCTCTGCACCCAAGGGTCTTTTGACATCCTACAATTTCTCTGCCTGTCCTACAGCTGGTCTGTCAACTTTCCAGGTCCACTGAGAACTCACAGAAATCAGTTCTGAGACCAGTCACACATTTAAGAATGGCTGACAAGCAGCTAAAANTGTCATTACCATGGCCATGTTACTAACTGAATTCAAATTATCTTCAGAGAGCCAAACATATGAAGACTATTTGAAGCCTTCTCTTGAAAGCACACCATCCTAGACTTTCTCAACGGTATGACGAAAGACCTGATGGAAGCATCATCAGGGAGGAAGGATTTACTTTGGCATGGCTTTGGGGAACTCAGTCCATCATGGTGGCAGGGCATGGAAGCAGGAACTTGCAGTGGGTCACATTGTTATGGTGTTCAGGAAGCAGAGAGCTCTCTTGGCCTAAACTATCCCTGGGCATCACATTCAAGGATGGTCCNCCAGTGATCTACTGTGTCCAGTGAGGCCCTATTTCCTAAGGTTCCACAACTTCCTATAAACAGCACCATCAGCTCAAGCAACTGTCCTATGGGGGGAGCATTCCAGATTTATTCAGAGATTGTTTGGGAAAGTTCAAGGCCCTGAGATGTGAAGTCTTACAGACTTGCTTAAAATGTGCACACCTCCTTTCAGGAATGAACTAAGGTTCTATAGAAGGCTTTACTCAAGAGACCTTCTGGATGTTTCTAATTGTGTGTTGAGAGTCTTTGACTATTCTGAGAAATTTATGATTCAGTTACAAGAGCTATTTGGCATTAGATTCTTTTTAATTTTTTTAATTTAATTTTAATGTGTCTGTGTGTGCATGTGTGTTTATGTGTGTGCATGTTGTGTATGTGTGTATGTATGTGTGTGTGTGTGTGTGTGTGTGGGTGGGTGGGTGCATGTGTCTCTGTGTTTGTGCACATGCAGAGGCTAGAGGCTGTATCAGGTGCCATTCTCTAGCACTTTCTGCATATTACTTTAAGACAGAGCCCTTTACTGAATCTGAATTGAATCTCTGGGCTAGGCTGACTGGCCAGGGAGCTCCCAGGATCCAGCTTTCTCAGACCCCAATACTGGAGTTACAGGCACATGCAGAAATGCCTAATTTTTTATTTGTGTGATGGGGGTTCCAGCTCAAGTCTTCATGCTTGCCTAGCAAGCACTCCTACCCACGAAGCCACCTCCTCAGCCCTGGCAATGATTTGTTAAATATTACCGGCCTAGAGTTTGGAATTGGGAGGACTCTACAATGTGTTCTTAGTTTATAATACCCAATAGCATGTCTGGTTGGTAGGCTTNAAGGAATGCTGAAACCAAGGAACAAACAAAAATCCCGAAACATAAAAAGCTCTTCTGAGTCCTGCAACATTTGGTATGTGGTCAGTAGTGCTGACAGGGAAAAACACTCAGCATCCTAAGATCTTGTTTTAAACAGGTAATTAAAGATTGATTTTTTTTCAGGATTTGAGAACTCCAAAATTAATGCACAGAAGAAAGCACATTTTAATAAGGTGTCGAAGAAATACACCAAACAGAAAACATACTGCAGCCTTCTATCAGAGCCAGCCAGCTGGAGTTGTTCTGTCTTGGCTCAATAATATAGGAACCCTTAAAAAGATTAAATTTCAACTTTAATCCTCCACCCCCCCTAAAAAAAAACCCCACCAAAACTCAAAACCAAAACCAAAAACAGAACCTTGGAGAAAAGAATTCTAGAAGATTTGTTTATTTGAATTTTTTTTCATCTCCCTTCTGCGAACTTTGTCAGTTACTGGTGGACTTTACAGGCATGAAGCTGTTGATCATATTGAAGAAATGTGCATGCTGTTAAGTGCATGTGAAACCCAGGTTGGCCAGTTTCACTACTGTAGATCAGTCTTATCTCATGTTCTCTGTACCAACTGGCAATGTAAGTTCTTTTCTAACATAAATACATGGGGAGGTCTTGGCTATGAAAACCTTGGTACAATCCCCAAGGTCTTTGGAGATGGTGGGATTTTACAGCCTGAACTTATGACATAGAAGTATAAAATAAACGAAACAACTAATATGTTCCTCAACTGGATGTGGGCACACAAGAAATTCAAGGTGAAAGGGAGTGTGTATTGGCTTTTTACTTTGCCTGGAGTTGAAAACAAACCTCCAGATGCTAATCTCTTTGTGAAAGCAGTCTTGCAGGCTCTAAGGGGCAGGTAAAACGTGATGAACCACTGCTGTGTAGTCCCCGGCATTGTAATGGGTGTGCCTCTTCTTAGCAGACAACTTGGTCCTTGTAGAACAACACAAAACAAAATATAATCACATGAAAAAGATGCAATAGCAGAACTTTTAAAGCAGTAGTGAAAATCTTAGTAGAATTAAGAAAATCATGCTAGCTCAGAGAGACCTGAAACTTGTGAGTCTCTCTCATCCCTTGGGATGATAGATTGATGCTGCACCTGCTGGTACATTTGCATTTCTTCAATGAGGAACGCTATGAAGCCTGAATGGAGAGCTTGGGCTAAGGATCAAAGAGCAAGGATGCAGTAGGGAAAGGAAAGCTGGCCCTACAAGGATGCTTTCTAAACACTACCCATGATCAAGCATGGGTTTTCTATTTCAGCCCTGAGGCTAGTTCATTAAGGGGGAGAACCTTGCTGTTGGGGTTTTCCCTTCAATATTTGAAATTCTGAAACTTCTCTTCATTCCCAGTTGATTCAGTCAGGCATGACACTTTTGTTGTACAAAAGTATAAGGAATTTTTACTGTGCTTCTGAGATACGCAATGTTACCTCCNGTATAAGGTGAGATTAATATCAGCATCCACTAAAGTGCCTTATATGGGCACGCAGTCCAGCCAGTCTATGAGAGCTGCCCACAGCACACATTCAGCAAATGTGAACAGCTATTGCTCCCACACGGTAGTCAAGATTGTCATGTTTGAATTGTCCTCAGTTGCAAGACTTAGAAAACAGACAAATGATAATGGAAAAGGTGGATTTAAGGCCATATTTTGGAAGAGGGATTTGCCCCCTATCAATACTATACCCACACAATTAGTTTAGTGAGACTTTCCTGTTCACACTACATTTTAAACTAGTTACNACTTCATTTAGCTGAGAACAAACCAGGGGAAAGTGTTAGGGAAAAAGAAGACACAAAGGGGCTGTGTCGGGGCTTAGGCAATGGCTCAGAGTGTTAAGCACTTGCTGTCATGTAAGTATGATGATCTNTGTTTGATCCCCAGAATCCATGCACAAAGCCAGGCTTGGTGACACATACCTATTATCTTTGCACTAGGGAAATAGAGATGCCTGGAGCTCACTGGTCAGCTATTCTTCCTGAATTTGTGTACACACATGAACACATCCACATTCCATATGCATACACAAAAAAAATTAAGATGGGAAACATTAAAATTGAGTTGTTTTAGCTCATTTCTCTTTTTCTTACACCATATATTTGTAGTGAACTTGGGTGAATGTCCCCATTGACTGAGGCTTGGCAATGCTGCTGGTGAAGGGCAGGGACAGAGCGGCTACATGTGCTCATGTGACATCTTATTTTTATCATTAACAAAAGTGGCAGCAATAGTCCCTTTCTCTCTGCCATCTGCCTCTTTGTGTCTCTGGGAATCTGCTCTTTCTCCTCTCATTCCCTGGAGGAAGATGATTACCCGTGAATTATTTCAGCAGACAGAATTTTCTACGAAAATCTCTCAGCCTAGGATGATTGTCTTCATTTATGAAATTCCAGGCAAACAGCTGAGAGAAGTCTGCTATCTGCAGACTTCTAGATCTACTGGGATTGGAGACTGCGTCCCCAGAGTTTTCCGTAATCAACATATGCAATAGCAACAGGGCTAGGTTTCTGTGATGAAAACACATCATGGCATTTACTGAGGTCACTTTTTTATAACCCATTCTTCATTGACTGACTAAATTACCAAGCACAATATGGACTACGGTGGCCTGACTTGCCAATTGATTGCAAGCCAGCATCATTTTGACTGTGCAGATGCAAACCAAATCTTTAAAATCACTATGAGCATGCAGTGCTAACATTACTAGGACTGGTTANTATGGCTCTTATGTGCCGAAAGGAAGGTACAGTGTGAGGGTGTTGAAGCACCTCTGGTTGGGGACCGNAGAAACTTTTATGAAGCAGATTTTTGTATGGATTGTAGAAATTTGTACAACTGTCGCTACAACTGAAGAGATGATAAGAAGGAAACTCAGGACATGGGGACAAGGAGCTGCTGCTGCCCTTGGAAATTCTCTTCCCACTGCACACTGCCTAGCACATCCTGTTCTTTCTCTTTCCAAGCCACAGAGTAAGCAAAGAAATCATAGATAAACAGTCAATGGAAATACTNAGACAAGAGCACAGGAGGAGGTGGCTGGAGGAACTTGAAGAGTTCAGACTGTCAGATGGCTCTCCTTTGCACAGAAGGTCTACACTCAGTGTCCCAAGGCTTCACGTTGGTCTCGCCAGCTCAAGTCACTGGACCACACTGAGATCTTCATTTAGAATCCACATCTCAGACTCCTGAGAAGTAATTTTTATATAAGAAATACTATCTTGACTTTAGAACATTCAGTCTTAACCGGGGTGTATTCACCAAACCCCTCCCCTCAGGGCCCAGCAAACTATGCTAAAGAGGAGATGGAAAGATTGTGAAAGTCAGAGCAGATTGATGACACTGACGAAAGACACAATAGGACTGTTGCACACATGAACTTCTATAGACTGGCAGCACACACAAGTCTGCACAGGTCCAAACCAGATGGGGTCCCAGCACTGAGAGGGGGAAATGGACCCGGGTTTCCATCCTCAAGCAAGACTCTGACAACTGCTTGCAAAGGAAAAAATCCTTTGTTTCAGTGGAGTCTCACAAGTATATGAACCACACTTGAGGGTAGGCCACGTGCCAGCAATAGATGGCCACACAAATAAACTCAATGGTGTTTTTGTAGGTTTTTTTTGTCTCATTTTGTTTGGGCATTTTTTAATATCTTACTGTTTTTTTGCTTGTATATTCTGAATTCTGATTTTGTGTTTTCATGGTATATGTGTGTGTGGTCTGTGTACATATGTAATACCGTAATTAATGAGGCAATTTTACGTGATTTATCTAGCAATCAAAAGAGGTTTATTTCTGGGGTAACTTACAGAGCGAGTGAGGGGTCAGATACAGGATCCGGGAGAGAGGAGACGCAATCTAGCGGAGAACTCTGGGTTNGCATCCAGTCCGGCATCCAGGACCGCGAGCGATCCAGAAAAAGAAGGAAGGGGCAAGCACATAGGCACCTNGAGTCTTCTTAAAAGGGCTCCCCCTGAGCCACGCCCCAGGGAGAGGTCCAAGGCAGGTGTGGCAGTTACCTGTTGCCACTGTAGGGGCAGCGTTTCAAGGTCAAAACAGGAACAGCTATCCACTACACATATGTATTCGCTATGTCTTTTCTTTTTTTTTAGCTTCTCTTTTTATTTCTTTATAAGTAGATAACTTATTTATTATTATTAATAAAACACAATTTTTTTATTTGCCTGTTTTCTAAATAGAGAGAATGAAGATATGGGGTTGGATAGGTAAAGGGGACCTGCAAGGAGNTGAAGAAGAGGAAACCTCAAGAAGAAAAAAATTATTTTCAATAAAAGGGTGAAAAGGAATAAAAGAAACCCTATCTTGTGGTCAGGGTTAAATAAGAATACAAAGTACATTTAATATNGTGGATGGCATGTTGTAAATAATAAATGATAATTTGTGCTCTCTCTCTCTCTCTCTCTCTCTCTCTCTCTCCCTTCCTCCCTCCAACCCTCCAAGTCATTCTCATCAGTGAAGGATAGCCTTCCCACTCATGCTCTCTGATTTGTCTTAGGACCTCCTCNTTTCTAANGACCAGCTCAGGGGCTTCCTGACTCCTAAAGCTACTAGNATTGATGAACTGTTTCCAAGAAGCCAATCACTGTTGGGATACCCTTGGGTGNCTATTGTGACCTTGGAAAACAGAGTGACAATCCACCCTGCTTTTTGACTTTCAAACATGGTCATCCTGACATGATTCCTGTTGTAAAGGGTGGTACCCTCACAGACTCAGAAGGCAGTATCAGTAAAGTGAGCTTGGAGTAAATTAAATGAGGACTCCTCAATAAACTCACAAACTGCCCTTTTGCTTTGGTAAAGCGTGGAGATCTTTTCTGATATGNCTTTATTCCATACANTGTCCACATTCTTTGCTGGTGGGAGAATAAGAATCTCTCGAGTACCCTCTGAAGACAGGTTTCAAACTTTGGCAAATATTTTTACCAAGGTGCAATTGTACACCTGCATGTCCTTTGTGAGTGACACACAGCATCTTATCCAGGTGTCCTATCATTTAAAACTANATTGTTTGTGGACATGATGAAAGCTCTGCACATCCTGCTTCCCAAACCAGGTACCCATTCATAGTTTGCCTGCTGTCTACTCCTAAACCCCACTGCTAATCATATCAGTGCTAAACTGCTCAAGTATTTTCCCCAGCTTGTTGCAATGACTTAGTATTCTCTGGAAAATTGCTATGCTTTCCTAGATGATTCTTTACTGTGTTACATCAAAAATCTTACACTGGTAAATCTCAAAACCAAAACACTCATTTGTGCTCTCTTTCTTAAAGTATCAAAAACAATAGGAGCATCATCCTTGTGGTGCTTAATGCTGGCCGCACTTCACAATCATCNGTAGGGCTTCTGTCGTGTACCTGGACCATTACCCTCCTGACTGGCAGTGAGTGTTGAGGAACAAGTCAAGAGTAAGAACCTGTGGAAACTTCTAAGGCTTTCCATTGTGAATTCAGAGGTGGGGTGTGGCTTAGCTGGTAGAGTGCTTGCCTAGCATTCAATATCCTATTCTCAGCACTTGGTGAGGTGTGCACACCTATAATCCTAACACTCTGGAGAGAGAGAATCAGACNTTTAAGGTCATCCTTGGCTACAAATGGGCTATATGAGACCTTGTCTCACAAAATAAAATAGAAATCATAAAAACATAAAATCAGGCCTTGAACCACTTTGGTTTTCATTTTCCTACTCCAAATACCTTCAAGGCAGTATTTAAGAAATTCTTCCTAGAATTCAGGCCTTGGTAAACTGTTCTTTTTGCTTTCTACTCCTAAATGTAATCAGAACTAATATTAACTTTTCTAGCAAATGGAGTCCTTCTGCTTTGATTGGATTCTGAGATCCTTAATGCATAGATTTCAGATTTCACTGTGACTTTCCATAAGTCTCAGGGGAATACTCATTGTTGCTGCTCCTAGGTCCCCTCAACCACTAGGAGTGAAGATGGGTGGATAGCAATTAGAAAATGATATTTNGGGGGTCAATGCCACTTATCCATCATCTGGAGCCTGATAGTTCCTCTCAGGGACTTCTGTGCATTTTGAGCTGACACCTAGGTTATCTTGTGGTTCATAAACTCACTTCTTTGGATGTGGATCTCTGGAATGTTGCATTGACCCAGGTGTGGAACACAGCTGTTCTCCCAATGTTCTGTACCAAACTCTCTCAAATGAGATTTTTATGAACAAACAAACACTTCCCACAGAATTAAGGAGGCACAATGCTTATGTTGCACGTGAGTTTGCTTACTGACCTCTGTGATCCAGGACTTCTGTTGAGACACTGTAATAAGGGAAAGGTGCTACCCACTGGTCATTTCTCTAGTCACACTAGCAGTTTTTTTTCCTTCTGTATAAAGCCAGATGGTAACTATTTTAGATTCTGTGGGCCATGTGGTTTCTGTTAACCTACTGAACTTTGCCCTTGAATTGTGAAAGCAGCCACAGATGATATGTAAACAAATTAATATGGCTATAGTCCAATAAAACTTTATTTGCAAAAATAGGCAGTGGGCCAAACATGGCCTTTGCTTCCAAAATTGTTAATCTTGCCCTACATTGTTGAGTCTGATATCTGTTAAGTTCTGTCTACTTACTCGTGTTTGTCTCCTTTCTTCAACCGTTTCCACTGCCCTAATCATCACCAACAACCACATATTACCTTTTCTTCCNACATAGAGCATCTCTTACATCTTTTCAAGAACTGTGGCATCAAAGGCAATTAAGCTTCTGNTATCTCAACTTGTACCTAAACTTTTAGGATGATGTTTTAACAAACAGTATAGTTCTCCTATTACAAAGGATTCTGGCACATACTAGTTAGATAATACTTCATTCTCTGCATCAATACATTCCATAAATGGACAACTGTATCATCAGTGGCTTCAAGCTCTAATGCCTTTGGGGTCAGGTTTGTAAGGCCTAAGGGAACATGGAAAGCTGGGGAAACTTGGGAGTCTATTGTAACTGAAGACAATGTCAATCTTCAAAAACAACAGTGTGGTCAATCAACACAACAGACCCTTGGACCCAAGTTAGTCCAGTGACTTCCAATGAGTGGAGCATCCTAGAATGACCTACATGTACTGATTCTATACATTTTAAACTAAGACCCAGTACATAGTTTTTCTTATAGCTAGTAAGTGACATAAGATTTTTAAATACTAGAATGTTGCTACTATGTCTTGGGGATTCCTTGACAACCCTAGTTCTTGTCTTTAGGGAACATACAGTCCAATAAGTATAAGATACAAGTAGGATATTAATATGGTACTTTGGGATAAAATCGATGATAAAGCTGGCATGGTGGTGTATGCCTGTAATCCTAGCACTTAGTGTTCAAGGCTGTATGAGGACTAGGAGTTCAAGTCTATCCTAACCTACATAGTGAGTGTGAAACCAACCTTGGCCACGTGAGTCACTGTCTGAATGAAAGAAAGTAAGAGCTGTGACAAAAATTGGTTGGGGTGCTCTGCAGGAGCAAGGTTGGTGGAATCTAATTATGTGAGTTGGGATTCATTTCCTGCATTATATTCCAACACTCATACAAAAGGCANGATTTCATCAGACAGATTTTGTATGGACCCCAAAGGCTGAGAGTCTAGCAAGTACAAAGACCCCAAGGTGAAAGGGAATAGGGCTTCTTTCAAGAGAAGGAATGGGAAATTGAGATTATAATAAAGAAGGACAGATGAGGATGGAAAGAGGAAAAGCATCGAGGAGAGATCACTCTTAGGCCATTAGGAAGTCATCAGCAGGTTTAAGACAGTATCAAGTATCCCTTGATAGTATTCTTCCAGATGATTGTAGACAACAGCTTGGAAAGAGTGAGGAGTAGAAGCTAGCATGGCATGCAATTATAACCCAGGAAGGAGATGATGGGAGCTAAATGAAGGGATCATTTAGCAGCACTGAGGTGGGA